>LBNU01005403.1:147427-158273 GCA_014162995.1 Artemisia annua | reverse complement strand
GATCTAGACGGTTTTGGATTGGATTGGGTGTTACTTGGTAATGTACCAGGAATTCGAGAAGAAAATTGATCAGAAAGTCTACCAAATTTTTGTTCAAGATCCTGGATAGAAGCTTGATGATTTTTCTGACCTTGCTCAACTTTAGTTTTGAGATTGAAAAATTGAGTTTTTACAAACTCATTTGTAGCTCTTTGAGTAGTTACGAAATCTCGCATCACTTTTTCGAAATCAGACTCTTCCTTTTTATCGGAATTTGGTGGGTTTGGATTGTCTGTTCGGGGTTGAGAATAACGGTTGTTATCCCTTTGTTGGCGGTCTTGCCAATTTCCAGAACTTCTTCCGTAATAATTACCACGAAAACCTCCTCCACGATATCCTCCTTGGACATAGTTGGCTTCCCCTTCGTTGGGTCTATTCATAGGTTGGTCATCACACTCGGATGATGTGTGATTTCCTCCACAATTATTACAGCCATCTCGCATTTCTTTCATTTCTCCTTTTATATCTTTGTGTTGCGAGTCGATTTTAGAAGTCAAGGCTTCTATTTTCTCCATGAGTTTCGAATTATCTGAACTTTCGGCAAAAGCAACGGTTTTCCATAGGGGTTTGGTTTTGGAATCTTTTGACCAATCGAGTTTAAGGAGTACTCGATCTTCAAGAAGTTGATATACCTCGTTAGGTGTTTTGTAAAGAAAAATTCCTCCGGCATCAAGGATTGCTTGGGATGCTTCATCAAGACCATGATAAAAGATTTGGATTATTGTTCCTCGTCCTAAATTATGACCATGACAACTTCGAAGCAAATCTTTCATGCGAAGCCAAGCTTCGACAAGAGATTCATTAGGATTTTGTGTGAAAGCACGGATTTCTCCCATTAGTCTATCATACATGGCAGGTGGAAAGAATCGGCTTACAAAAGCTTGCCTCATCGCCTCCCAATTATTGATAGTTCCTGGGGTTAATTCGTTATACCATACTTTGGCATCTCCGGCGAGTGATGATGGAAAAAGTTTGAGCTTAATAGCATCGACATTGGTATCTCCATAATGAAACATGCCACAAATTTCAATGAATTCGGCAATGTGTTTATGCGGATCGGCCCGCGAACGGCCATCAAATTGACGGTCTTTGATCAAAGAAAGATGGTAACCTTTAACAGTAAAGTTTTCACCAAGGTCGGCGACAACAATAGCAGCTCCAGGAGTAGGTGCTACGGTTCGATTGGCGGCCCACATGGGTTGATCGTCAGCCATGGGTATTGGTTTAAAAAGATCGGAAATCGGATGTTCTTCGGAAAGATTATCAAACCAATTAAGAATAGATGAAGATCTCTTCTTAAGAAACAAACTTTCGGGATTGGATAAAGGTGTACTAAGCTTTTCAGTAGTAGAACGAGTGTTCATACAACTACCAAAAAATCGAGTCAATTACCTAAACAAAAGAACAAGAAAATAAAATTTTCGAAAACAGAGAGTTCTATCCGAAATCGGATGGATGCTACGGTAAAATTAAAAAACTGGGAAAACCTGAGAAACCGATCGGTTGGATGTCTATCCGATCGGTTGGATACTTCTGATAAAAAAAAAATTAGAAAATGAACATGAAAAGAATTGGGCTTTTAAAACTTAAAAGAAACACAATCAAAATCCCCGGCAGTGGCGCCAAAAACTTGATGTGCGTTTTGTTAGTGCAAGTTTTAAATTTATAAGAGTGAATTACCAAATCTAGAAACAACACATTCGAGCAAGTGTACTCGTCCGTTATAGCAAGATATGATGGTAAGTCGGGATCGTTCGCAGGGATTTGTGAGTGAATCAAAATATAAGTCTAAAAGTAAATCTCTAATGTACGCAAATAAGATAATAAGCAAATTCAATAATTTAAAAACTACACTTGTTTAGACTATTTTTCTACTTAATGACACGCATGATTGTGATAACTTTTGATAACATGTTGGTTGTGATAATTAGATGGTGGTCTAATCTATTGTTTCTACAAGTTAAACCTTCGTCAAGATTTTAGTTTATAAAAACAAGCTTTAGGTGTAAACCAATCAATTCAAGATCCATCCAAGGTTCATAAGGTATGGTGAATATCTTAAACACAAGAACAAACTCTTATTACAAATCAAATAATCTTAGGAAATGGTCATTACAAAAGGTAACCCATTCATAGACAAAAAGGTTACAATTGTTTATAAACATCTAAACTTTTGTCCAACTAAAGGTTTACAAATAATCTGATTTGATGTTATAAAAGCATTCTTATTACAATCATACTTCTTGTTTCTTTGTTTAGTCAAGAATAATTATGGTGAAAAACAATCATTCATAGACAAATGATTATAACTAGTTGAATAATAACAAATCTTTCGACCCTTGAAACTATTATCAATTAGTTAACCTTGGCTCAACAAATGTCACTATGAAACTTAAGGTACAATTGGTTCTTAGGATTAACTTGAAATTGAATTAAAACATGTTATCACAATCATAACTGTCACTAAGCATAAAACATCATCAAAACAAGTGTAAAAAGACTACTAGCCACTCATAGCAAACATGCAAATAAACTCAGAATATTTAACATTATAATCCATGGTTTTAAGTCTTACAATGCTTTGGAATTGATAACAAATGACAAGGTATTGATAACCTAAGTACTGGTGATGATTTCTTGAGATTTTTGGCCTCCGAATGTTGCTTCCTTGGTCCTCCAAAGTTCCTGGTTCTTTCTGCATGAATTTCCCTTCTTTGAGAGCTAGATGATGATAATAATTGAGAGTACTAATGAAAGTAAATGATTTCTTGAATTGTGTCTTCAATGGTGTACTCTTGGGGTCCTTTTAGGCTTGTCAAATACTCCTAGTAATGAATAGGGACATAAATGCTGGAGCTTGGACAACAAGATACTAAGAAGGGCCTAGAACAATGGGACAAAAGACCAAGTTTCGTGCACAAGAAGTTGGTATAACAGGCAGAGATGTCCATCCGATCGGTTGCGGGTTTGCACCGATCGGATGGATGTGGTAATTGTGGCTATCCGATCGGTTTGACTCCAACCGATCGGATGGTAAAGTCTGGTTGCCTTGGACTTTGACTTTTCCTTGTGTAGATCTTTATGCATTATCCAAACTTGATTAACTCTGAACTTGGAACTTTGAGATGACAAAACTTAGGTTCTCCTTATGAAATGCGTCACAGATTGGACTTTCAACTTGGGAATCTTTGTGTAATCGCATATACTTCATTTTCTTCACTTTTTCTCCGTTTTTCCTACATTTGGCTACATATGCTACAAAAACATACTTTGATACGATTTAGTGGCAAAAGCATATAAAAACAACCAAATATCATACACAAAAACACTAATAACGCTTCTAAAAACATGTTAACTTTGAGTGTTATCAGGGAGAGATTAAGAAAAATATTTGTTTCGGGTCCTAAATTCTCACTAGTTTATGAAAACTAAACACTAGAGGGACCAAACTTGTACAAAACTTAAAATAATAATAACAAAACCCTAAACCTAATCTTTTCTTTTCATTTTTATCATCATCATCAACCTCTCCCTTCCCTCTCTTCTCTCTTGCGTCGGCCACCACCACACCCACCACACCGCCGCCACTTCACCCACACCGCCACCACCATCATACCCAAAATCAAATCCTCTTTCCATTGGTACTATTCACGCGCTCCAAAAACAACCCCAAACCCTTGTTTCATCATTACCGCCGCCCTACACTTTCACCATCACCATATTTCACTTCCATTTTTATAGATCTACAAAGAAAAGGTAAGAAAAAGGTATTTTCGTATGGGTTGACTCACGTACGAGTCAAACCCCACGTTTTTCTTCATCTTGGGTACAAAATAATGATGGGTTTAATGATTTTTAACATATTGGTCACGTTTGGTATCGATTTGGGTGTGTTTGTGTTCGGATTTGTGGTGACCCGTGGTCAAACCGTGGGTCAACCCACGATTTCTTGATGTTTTTCTTGCTTCTTGGTCACTAGTGGACTTAGTATAAGATTTGGTTAATGTTTTATTGATTTGTGGTGTTCCGGATTGAAATACTTGAGTGGTTATTGATGTTCTTGTTGCTTGGATGCTAGCCGAGGCCCTCAAGGGTGTGTTTGGCTCGTTGGGTGGCTCGGCCTAGCCAAGAAAGCCCCAAGCCGAGACCCTTTGGTCTCGGCATACGTGTTGTGGCTCGTATAGTTGAGCCGAGACCCTTTTGGTCTCGGTAAATTGTGTTATGGATGTTTGATGTTAAATGGTTAATGTGAATTTTTGGGTCCGACTAGTATAGAGTAAAATTTGAGGTTGCCGATAAATATTGTAGTTGTTAAAATTGTTGAAATATTATAGATGGTAAACGTTGGCGAAACATATTAAACATGGGTTATATATGAAATGGATAACAATAAATATATATATGAGATTGTGATATAAAAAGGTTATCGGTAAGTGTATAAATGAAATTCGTGTGATAATGTGGTACTTGACTATATGACTTATTCGTGAATTAAATGTTTATGTATAATTATATTGTGAACTAACGTTTGTTGTGAATGTGTTATTGAGAAATGGAGTGCTTGGTTGTGATTACCGGAGTTATAAGGATGAGAACTTTTAGAATGACGGAGATAGGTTAGTACGAGAGCCGTAGACGGCCTCGCATTGTTGTAGTTTGTGAAGTGTGGATTGGATATCGGGATATATATATTGGATTGATTATATTATGACGTTACATATTGAGGTTTGGTGCACGTTGAGGTCGCCTTGACTTTCTAGTCTTGGTTGGCTTCAACAATGCCGTAACATGGACTTTGGACTTTGACTAGTTATGTGGACCGGGAAGTCATGACTCGGACACGTGGACTCGAATAAATAATAATTCGTTAACATCGTTTATTACGATTAACTTATATATAATATGAGTCTAAATATATATATATGTGTGAACATATATATATATAACCACTTATATAATAAATAAGTAACGTAGTAAATAAAATAATAACGTAACGATAACTATTAACTATCAAGTTAGATTAATATCTATCGGAACCTTATTAAGTAAATATATAACGAATTTGCATTACGAGTTAATAACGGAAATGTTCTTGAATGAGAACCATAACGATTTCGAAAACAAATGATTTCTTCTAAGTGAATTATTAAATATTCGAGTGCACGCTAAGCAAGTCCAAAGCTAATTTTCTTTCTTGAAATGACTAAGTTACCCTATTATTAGTGAAGTCTTAGATTTATTTATCGATAATGGGTCATTAGTATCGTTATTGGACCTATTGGAATGACGAGCCCAATAGGAGCCCAATAAGGACATTAAGCGACCATGTTGACGAAAAATACATCCTACGACTAGTGATCAAACTTAAGGACCAATAAGTAAATCGGTAAATGGTTGGACTTATCAAGTTGACGAATTTGATAAGCCGTCGACCCTTCATACGATGACTTATCGATCCATGAGGTCATATCATTTGACTTTGACCCTTATGTGCTATATGTGGGAATGCTATATGTTTTGAATGCGATTATGCGTTATGTGGACTATTTGACTTACTTGAGGCTTATGTCGTTAAGAGATTCTTGGACTATACGTTTATGATATTATTTGAGGTGTTTATTTGGCGTGAGTTCACTTGAGTCAAGACTTTGTCTCTAGCACCATACCAAATGATACCGAAGGATACCAAGCGATGACTAAAACTTTTCAAAGAACGTTTTCTTTCGGAAAATAAATGGAAATTATTCGGGAGATTAAGAGAGGTAATTAACTTTCGAAAGCTATATTAAGTTAGGTTCTATATATATGATTAGGTTGTGCCAACTCGTAGTTGCTGTGAAGTCTTAGCCATACTCTCTTTTGCTTATACGTATCTATCTTGATTTCTGCTTGCTCTATTCGTGGTGAGTTTCATAGCCCCACTTTTACTCGTATTTTTAATTGTTTTCTAAATTTGGGGGAGAATACATGCTGCTAGTTTTCTTGGACCTGCTACTACTTCGTTTTGCTATTGTGTTGACTAATTTAGGATAGACGGAAGTAGATGTTGACCTAGAGCTAGGGNTATGTATGCTTAGTTCAATAGTTCAGAAATAATAAATTGGCATTTATTATTAAAATATTAGATGAAAAATTTAGCATTTGTCACAATTTCTGCTTGCTCTATTCGAGGTGAGTTTCATAGCCCCACTTTTACTCGTATTTTTAATTGTTTTCTAAATTTGTGGGAGAATACATGCTGCTAGTTTTCTTGGACCTGCTACTACTTCGTTTTGCTATTGTGTTGACTAGTTTAGGATAGACGGAAGTAGATGTTGACCTAGAGCTAGGGCGCTTTGACCCTAGTTTGGAATAGACTCTGCTGCGGCCTAGATCCGGGGCAGTAACGGGTGGTTCCTTGCTGTGACCTGGCTAGTGACCGTTGAGGGGCCCGCTCACTATGACCATTCATCTTTCCTAAGATGATAAACTATTGATTGCGATTATGATGAGGTTGGATTGTGATGTCTATGCCTGCTCTAGTTACACATAGCGCTAAATCCTTCAGGTCCCGTATTATTTTTACTTTAAACCTATGAACTCACCAGCGAAAGCTGACCTTTTTAAGCATGTTTTTCTCAGGTAACTAGAAGTATTGCTTTCACTACTTGGACTACGGTGATGTGGCTTGGATCTTGGTTTGGTTTGAGGCATCAATGAAAACTCTGATATAAGACCTGATTTCTATTATCTACTTTGGGCTTGCCTATCTAAAAATTATGGATATATGTAAACTTTGACTTATGTTGACTTTGGTTTACATTATTATCTATGCTATCTTGTTATCTATACTTGTGATGGTATCAATTCACGTAGCATCCCGAAAGCTTGTAAGTCTTCCGCTGTACGAATTTTGGGGGTGTTACAGATATATTCTCTGTCATACCAACTCCTCAACACTAGAGTAACAAAAGAATTAAAAGGCTGAAGCAAAGAAGGGTTTAAAGAATTTATACCGAGTGCCCTACATAATATCCAACATGCACCACTCATATTGCCAATTAAAATCATATCACATCATATCATATCACATATCAAAACAATACACATGGATTCGTGACTCCAAGTGCATCCGAAAATCGAAAGGTGTGTATGGACACTACTTCACCCTCCAAATAAATATATCTGTTAATCTTCAATCATGTGTAGTTGTGAGATCGGGTAGATCGAGTTGATCACATAGATTTTGTATCTTGTGTTGTTTGTATTGATAGTATGTTAATCGGGTAGATTGTGTAGCTTGCGTTGATCTTGTGAAGATCGGGTAGATTGGGTTAGTACTTTAGTCCGTAAAATACACGTGTGTGAGATTAGTTCTAGCTAGATAGAACTCGACATTTATCTTAGTGTCAGAAATTAGTATAAGCGACGTTGTACGGTTTTCTCCTCCTGAAGGGAGCTTGTTACATAGTGAAGTGAACTCTCGAGTTGGGTACTTAGGGAGTGAAGTAGGGCGAAGTGGAGCTTCATTACCGAAGCACTATAAATCCAGTGTCGTTTGTTTGATCTTTCTAACTATTTACTATTATCTTGCATTCTATCCTTCGTAGTTATTATTATTTATTCCTTATTGTCTTGCATTTATTTATAGTATTCATATTGTCGTTGCTTGATATCACGTAAATTCGAATCGAAAGTCTTCGAAAGCATAAATTAAACAAGATAAAATGGTACAGACAATGGATGTTAGTAGAGCAAGCACACATCCTCCTCATGTTTCTGCACGCAATCGGCCAGGTAAATTCCTTTCTCTTGAAGAAACGGAATGTATTGAATAACATGAGAGACGAAAACTTTGTGCTTGTTATTATGAAACATGGATTATACAACAAATAACTGATAATGAATTATAATTGTTAACGTTTTATGCATAACTGTGAGTGTCACAAGAAGACAGTCCTCCGGATACTTGGAGACTCCTGACATGATAAAAATCGATCAATTTTATCTTTCTTTTTTTTTAACATAGATCAATTTTATCTAACAAATTCTAACAAATTCAGTTTCACCTTCTTTTTGCGGTTATCATATCAGTCAGTGCGCCACTTCCAGAACTCAACTCCCTAAACCAAAATGGTTCAGATACTTCCAGAATACCTGACACCATTAAACGACTCATTAGTAAAGGAAACATGGCCCTTTTCGCCTTCAAGTCCATAAACTTTAGCTCACAAAAAAAAAACGCATTCTTAGTTAATTAAAAAATTTAAAAACCGAAACTGAAATTATAGCCACGTACCATTCACAACTTTTACTTCTCTCAGCCGCTCCTCAACTTGTCAGTCTTTATCTTCTTCATCATCTGGATATGATCTATTGAAGAGATTTTGATGACCCGATGGTTAGTAAGCGGTGAAATCGCAGGTGGTGTGCGTGTTTTGGCTATCATATGAGCAAAACCTAATAAAAAAAAATGTGCCAAAGATTACCGGGCCAAAACACCATTTATGTTTATTGCTTTTAATTAGATGACCAAGGTTCTATCAAAGTTCTGGAACTGAAAGAGAACATAACAATTTGCCGCAACAAAAACCCAACATTTCAAAACACGCAAAGTTAACACAATTAAACCCAAACACATTCAATATAACCAAAATCTTAAAAAAAACAAAAAAACCACATTTCAATATTGGAAATAGTAAAAATTTAAACTAGAATTAACTGAATGTGTTACATGCCATTTGATGGTTAAACCCTGGTCTTTTATTTTTCCTCTCCATATCCATGCTGTTACACAACCTGAAAAATGCGGCAAACAACTTTTATTAATCGTGTTACCTCTTATGCTGTATATTGAACAAATAACACCAACTGAAACCACATGTATCCCAACTTTAATACACAACATCATAAATCAGAAGCGGTTTTTAGAGAGACAGAAGACCTGTGCCGCAAACCTCATCACACATAATAGTAACTACCGTTCCATAGTGATTTATGAATCGAGAGTTGAAGCAGGAGTTCAGTGTGGATGAATTTAGAACAGTGAATGGCGCTTTGATATAGCATGAGGAGCCGGTTATCATACCATTTTGGACCCAAGCAATTCTAGCCAGTTAATGGCCCGATGTCTTGGCTAACAAATGATGACGTCATCAAAACGACAATGGATGTAATGGTATTTAGTATATATAGTAATACTAGCAGGGTACCCGCGCGATGCGGCGGTGGGTACCCTGTAATAAAATCTTCGGCGATGAATATCTCGAATTTTTGTTTCGGGTTGCTGGATCTCATATTTTTGTTTTGGAAGTTTAATATTTTGAAAGCTTAATTATATTGTATATTGTGGTTAAAAACTTGTATTTTTTTTTGTGAAGAGGTATTTTTAATAGTGAATTAATTGTATTAATAGTATATTTTTTGGTGAAGGGGTGGAAGCTTAATATTATAGAAGCTTAATTATATTGTACATTGTGCTTAAATAGTTGTATTTTTGGGTGAATGAGTGTTTTTAATAGTGTATTAATTGTATTAGATGAATAGTATTTTTTAAGTTTTATGTGTGCTTTAAGTACTTGTAAACTATGTTTTATACTTAAAAATCTAATTTAGAAAATCTTAAATTAATTAATAAGAGAGGGGTAAGGATCCAGTGAGAAGAAAACTTAAAATGAGAAGAATGAGAAATGACTATAACCGCATATTTGAGATGCATCGAATTGAATTAGATGCATCTCTATTCATTTAGACGCATCACAATTAGTTTCGAAAGTGATTTTGAAGTAAAAACGATGCAAAGTAGTACTAACAACAAATTTGACCCGCAGAGGACGAAAAATACATAGGATTCGTCTAACTTGATGAAATGCATCTAATATATGTGTATGCATCTAATTTTTATTTAGAAAATATGTTATGATACATTTAAAAGATTAGGGATGCATCTAATTTAAATCGATGCATCTCTAATGTGTAGTTATAGTTATTTTTCATCCTTCTTACTTTAAGGATTTTTCTCATTTGATCCTTAGTCAATAAGAGAGAGGGTTTTAAACTCTTTATAAATACTATAGATTAAGCAACGGTCAAAAGTCAAGATAGGTTCACGTGATACACTCTAATCAAAATGGGCTGGACACACTTTATTTCTTTTGGGCCTAGGAGTGTTAGAAAAACTGTTATGGGCTGATATATCTATAGTTTGACCGAGTATTACGGTCACTAGGCCACCTTAGCAATAGTTTATGTAGATTAACGAACGTACGTACATTAGTTTCGAGAGTATGGATCTAGTGAGAAGAATTAATGAAATAAGAAGAGTGAGAAAAAATTATATCCACATATTTTAAATAAGGAAAGAGAAATAATAGGAGATGCATCTATTTTTCATGGGTGCATCTAATATTTGTGGTTGTAATTTCTTCTCATTCTTCTCATCTTAATTATGTTTTTCATTTGATCCTAAATCTAGTTTCGATACGTAACTCATTAACTTGAAAAGGTCTACCCTCGTTTTCTGCATGCCCCATTGAATTATTATAGTCATTCCCTTCACCCATGTGCTACGAAGGTACAAATTGAGGGGGCTCATGCAAGCCCTTTAATTAGCTTTAATTGAAAACAAAATTAATTTATAAAATATATTGTTCTATCAAGGTTGATGGCCCTCTTAACACATTCGGGGTGCTTGGTAGGGGGTTAAGAGGGTGGAGAATGGGTAAGATATTTAATTAGGGCCCACATCACTCATTATTTTATGCTTGGTTAGTGAGTGCAAAGGGATTGATTACTCCGTAGTGGGTAATCAACCATTATAGAGTAAATT
>LBNU01005403.1:128094-147204 GCA_014162995.1 Artemisia annua | reverse complement strand
CCCTATGCATGAAAACTATTGCAAAACTAGTCCTTTTTCCATGCAAATTATATTCTAATGAGATAATTAAGTTTCCTAGCTTATGTTTAGTTAATATATACTTAACTAAGTCTCCTAATTCAGATTATATCATATAATGAAGCAATTTAGCACATAAATACCTAATTATCTAAAACTAGGGTTTTAAAATGAAAACTTCCAAAAGGAAAGGTTCAAGGCTACTCTAAGGGTTCTAAGGCATATCCTAGGTGTCCTATATCAGTACTAGGGCTATTAGAACAAGGACTAAGGCTTACCTAGATCGTGGGAAGGGTAACGAGGGTTTTAGGGTTTACTCGGCCAAAACTAGAACTCGACAAGGGCAAGGGCTTTGCTACTCGATCTCTAGGGCTTCTAAAGGTCTTATACTACAGAAATGTTTAAGGTAAAGAAGAGAGGGGGTGTGGAATGAAATGGAGGGGAGGGGGTCGCTATTTATAAGGTACGGGGAAGTAGTGAGCACGCAAAGGGTGTGTTAGGTGTCGGGGGAGGGGGGAGGTCGAGTAAGCAAAGCTACTAGCTGATGTGGGAGGTCTAGTGGTCACTAAGGTGAGCTACATAGTTGCTAGGGGCTGGTATAGGCCGGTTGTGGTGGTAAGGGTGTCGTAGAGGCGGTTTAGGGTAAGGTGGTGAAGAGGTGGTGATGAAGGTGGGTGGTTGTGTGCTAGGTTGTGACATGGTGATGACTAAGCTGCTAGGGTGTGTGCTAGGGGTGGTGGTAGGGTCCTTGCAAATTAACATCAAATGCAAGAAAGACAAACCATAACACCCAAGCAATTTAGGAAACCAGTTGAATGGCTTACTAATCCCAGAATACAAACTGAAAATCATATGATAGAAAGCCCTGCATCTTCACTAAACTATCATACAATTTCAGATGTACACCAAGCTTTCTCCACCAACTTAGCTATCTAAATAGAAACCTTCCAACCAAGAATAAATCCACCATAAAAATTCTATTGCACCACACAAAAACACTTCAATTAAAACAAGACCAACTTGAAAGACAGGGGAACTTAAACCAATAATCAAGAACGTAAGGTTAACTCTTAAGGATAAACGCACAAAGGAGCGGGAGAGAAGAATGGATCTCTCGCTAGGGCGAAGTTCATCGGATCGCCCTATACCGTTTCGACTCCTCTTAATGTTTGCTTATCGATTAAAAGTTTTCCAAAACGCAAGTGATACAAAGGCAAGTTTTGATCTTTAGTTTGGGAACTTATTGATGTTCACACCCCAGTTGGGAAGTGTTCTGCCTTAGTTTTCGGCGGTAAGATTTTATTGTTGTATTTATTAAACGAAGAAAACGGGAAAATCTTTTTGTATTTTTAATCTTTTATAGATATAATACATATACTAGAAACAAAAGAAAAATATTTTTGGTTTTTTATAAGTTTTTTGAAAGCGGTAACTTCTTGCGAAGGTTCTACAAGACTAATCGTTAAAACCTTTTACGAGACTTTCGCACACAGCCTCCCCGGCAGCGGCGCCATTTGATTCGTTGTGTTCTTGTTGTCCTCACGATAACATTGACCTCACTTTGTTGGTATTTTTGATATATCGTTTTGACACAAAAACACAACGAATCAGTTTCTTGCAAGACTGTAGTGATTTATTGTGTTTGGAAAGGGAAATGTTATTTTATATTTATGTTATTTAATATTATTTATTGTTTGATTTCCACCAAACCATCCCATATAGATGTTTGTGTCATTGAATTAACTTTTTCACATTTGATGAAAAAGTAATTTTGAAATTTATTTCACATGTGAAATTTTTTGAAATTTTTTTCACATGTGAAGAAAAATGTTATTGTATTAAAATGCGAAGAAAAATGTAGATAATTTCACATGTGAATAATTTTGTAAATTTCACATGTGAATAATTTCATAATTTTTTTGAAAATTTTTTTATTCACATGTGAAGATAAATGTTATTATATTAAAAATTTCACATGTGAAAATTTCGTAAATTTTTTGAAAATTTTCTTTATTCACATGCGAAGAAAAATGTAACCAGTTAAAAAAGTTATTCACATGTGAAGAAAAAAGTTTTTTCACATGTTAAATTTTTTTCACATGTGACGAAAAAATAATTTTGTAAATTTTTTGAAATTTCTTTTATTCACGTGCGAAGAAAAATGTAAATTTTTTGAAATTTTTTTTATTCACATGCGAAGAAAAAAAGTTTATACACATGTGAAATTTTTTCACATTTGAAGAAAAAAAGTTTATTCACATGTGAAATTTTTTATTCACATGCGAAGAAAAAAATGTGTTTGTATTAATCAATGAAAAAAGTTTATTCACATGCATAGAAAAAAGTTTATTCACATGTGAAAAAATTTTTACGTGTGACGAAAAGTAATTTTGAAATTTTTTTCACATGTAAAGAAAAATGTATTTGTATTTACATCTAAAGATTAATTTATATAGTCATGTATAAAAATGTATAGCAAAAAGTTTATGGTATCTTTATTCCATCAAGTTTATTTCACATGCATTATATACAATCAAGAAAAATGTATTGCATTAACCAGTGAAAAAAGTTATTCACATGTGAAGAAAAAAAGTTTTTTCACATGTGAGAAAAAAATAATTTCGTAAATTTTTGATTTTTTTTATTCACGTGCGAAGAAAAATGTAAATTTTTTGAAATTTTTTATTCACATGCGAGAAAAAAATAATTTCGTAAACTTTTTGAAATTTTTTTATTCACGTGTGAAATTTTTTTCACTTGTGACGAAAAAGTAATTTCAAAGCAGGTTACATAAACGAAATGTTAAAAAATATCATACTATAAAGCAAGTAACCAAAGTTAACCAGTAATTCAACAAACTCTCAATAAAACATAATAAAACTTCATTGAAATTAAAACAAAACAGTAATTCGACAAGCTCTCAATAAAACATAATAAAACTTCATTGAAATTAAAAATAAAGCATAACAGCAACTACTCCAGTTCTTGTTAATTTCAAGCATCTTCGTCATCTAAAAAAATAAAAAACAAAAAATATTTAATAGTTGAAGTTAATTAAAAGCATAATATGTAAATAAAAATCTTCTCATAACTAAATTGTCAATAGTGGCCAAACATTAATTGATGCAAATTAAATTTCTAACCTGATGAAATTTCAATGAATTCCTTATCTTTATCATTTTTTCACCTATTTAATTAAATTATGAAAATATTAGTTAATTTAGATTTTTCATTATAACTGTTTAAAAAAAAAAGAAAATTAATTGTATATTTAATTCACAATAAACGTTGAATTTTCTTCTTCATTGTCAGAATATTGAAACCCTGGAACAATATTTTCATTGACTGAGAAAAAAAATATTTTTGGGAAAATTAATCAAGTAATACTATTGGCCTAAAATCATATTTATAAGTCTATTATTTTGAAGTTTTTCTAACCTTTAAAGAAGTGCATTTTAGAAGCTTCAACATACTTGGAAACATCACATGCAAATGTTTCCAATGAATGATCATCATCACTATCTTCATCTGTTAAAATAAAACATGAAAAATATTAGTTAATTCAAGTGTTTAATTATAAATTAATAATAAGAAATAGTTTATTTTTTTTTTGAAATATTTCTAACCTATAATCACATCATGATTTTTAGAAGCTTCTTTAAAATCAGAAACATCACAATGAACTTCCCAGAAACCGGCATCAGAATGAGTTTCCGAACCTCTTTTATTAAAATATAAATATTATTTTCACAAACAAAGAAATGGTATTAAATTTTCACATGTGAAAAAGAAGGTGTATGCATACAGAGATATGGCCGCATTACATCACAAATTGGAATATTACCCTTACACCTCCTTGCTGTTTGTCTTCAGGTTTAACTATAAAAATAAATGCAACTTCAGAAGAATAATATAAAATAAATATATTAACTAAAGTAAAGATAGAATATCATAATAACTGGATTCATTTTGTTTAGAAGTAGCATCTACAATAACAATAATACATAATGTTAATCATAATGTTTTTTGATTAAAATATGAAAATTATTTAACATAAAAAGATATTGAATGACATTTTCAATGTGAAAAAAAAAAGTTTTTCAACTCAAAACCAAAGTAATATCAATTTTTTCGAACTTACTAAAGAGCTACATATTAGACTACAAATTCTGTACAACAAAAAGATATTATTCTAATCAACATATGCCAAGTTAATTAATAGAAAATTAAATAACAAAAATGAAATAACAAAAATACTTTCGAAAATTAAATAACAAAAATTAGAATTTCTTGAGGATCCTAAAGAAAACCATTAATAACCAATTTTACCAGAAAATTTACTTTATAAAAAAATATTAACATAAAATATACTTCATAGAACAAAGAACTAGAAATATACCAATAATAACAAAAAATATAAATAGACTACAAGAACTATAAAAAAAAGAAAAAAAAAAAGAAGATTTTGAAGCCATTAATAACCAAATTTAATCCTAACCGTTTGAAAATGAAAATGAAAATGAAGACTAAGGAAACTAGGGTTTCGGATATGTTGTATTTATAATATTGTATATTTTATGGGCTGAGCTTTTGTTTGGCTGAAAAAGATATCAAATTTAAAAAGAGCCTTTTACTTAAGTCCATTTTAGATTAACTTTAATTGAAAATTTGTTACTTTTAGAAATAATCTAGAAATATGAAAATATTTTACATTTTTATTTATAATATTATATATTATTATATATTTTTAATTTTTTAAATGAAATAGTAAGAGAATGATTTTTTTTGAATTAATTGAATTTTCTTAGTTATATGTGTTTGTTCAATTTCCTATGGTTAAAGTAGTTAAAGAATTTAATAGTATTTATTGTTTTATTTCCACCATCCCATCCCACATTTGATGTTTATTTTTCCCTTTATTTTTGGTATTAATTAAGCATTTAACTGCCATTAATTATTTTTTCTTTCACATGTGAAACTTTTTCACATGTGAAGAAAAAATAATTTCAAATATTTTTTGAAATTTTTTTCTTCACATGTGAAGGAAAGTGTATTGAATTATAAATGCTCATGTACAGATGTTAGATTTATATGCATACAAAAGATATTATTAGATACAAATTATACCAACTGTTAACATGACCAAGTTATAAAGTTATTACCAACTATCTTCCAGGATTAACCATGTTTTACCAACTATTGACATACTACAGTACCAAGTTTTTCAAAATGACTGATGTAAAAAATGCTTAACATTTGGCAAACTTTAAGTAATATCTAACAAATTAGACTTCTATTGCTTCATCTTCTGTCATGCCTGGTCCAGGTGCTGGTGGCTTGTTGAATATGATTTGCTTGATCCTTTCTGACCTTCTAAGTGGTAACGGTTCTTCCTCCTGCCATACTTCTTCTTGCACATTTTCTTCCTCATTTGCTAATGGTTCTTCTTGCACTTGATTTTCTTGAGATGCCAGTGGTTGTGACTGGGTTAATGCAATCTCTGACTGAACTTGATCTTAACTATTTTGGGAAAGTGACTGAACTAGAGCAATCTCTGACTGAACGTGATCTTCACCATTTTGGGACTGTGACTGAACTTGAGCTTCAACAAGTTTGGATTGTGACTTAGCACCAACACTAACCACTGTTTTACTGGCAGCATTGTTACCTTTTTTTTGCCTTTTTTTTCTCATACTTGCTAATGTTTCATCAACATTTGTTAACTCAGCATCGTTTCCAACAGACACCATCTCATCATCATTTTTATCAGCATTTTTATCTGAAGTAGCAGCATGTTTACATGTATCTTGTCTACTTCATTTCTTACCTCTTTTATTAACTTTATCTTCTGGTACGCCTTTTTCTTGCCTAATGGATGATTTTGTACTACGGTTTTAAACTTCAGAAACGTGACTTCTGTTTTCTGAAACAATTTTAAAATTTTGTAGATAAATATAAAATACTTTTTAAGAAAATAATTTCACATGTGAAAGTATTGTTCATTGAAAAAGAAAATAATTTCATATATTAAAATAGAAAATAATTTCACATGTGAAAGTATTGTTTTTTAAAACTCAAGCATCATTATTAACAGTATCTACTTAATTACCTGTATTGTTTGCATCTTCAAGAACTTCATTATTAACAGTAAACAGCGTCTCATCTTCAGGAACATCATTTACATCATTGTGTTCATCTATTTCATTAAATTATGAGATCCATTATAAATTTGAATATACAAATATACTATAGTTTTAAAAATATTTGAAAAATGCATATATTACTAACCTTTATTATTCAGATCATTAAAAAAGATGTCATCGAATTTTGCTTTCAATTCCTTTATATTTTCATTCTCAGGAAACATTCTTATTGATTCATTTAAAAACTCGTTCAAGTTTTTCTTCTCATCAATCAACATCAATATTTCTGATTCTATTTTTTCTTCTGCAAGCTGTTTAACAAAAACAAATGAAAATTTATACATAATTAAATTAAAACTTATTGAATTTGTTGAATTATGAAAAGTACAAACACAAGTACAAGCCACGGCAAAAACAAATTTAAAATTATATAATTTTTTAATAATTTTTCAGATGTGAAAAGATTATAAAGAATATTATAGAAAAAAGTTCCTTTGACTGTAAACTATTTATGCAAACATCATCTTCTTTTGGTAATAAACCAAACCCTCCAGACTAAATCTCTAGTTTTTTCTCGATACTTCATTAAAATGTTCTTCCATTCACTCATTGATGGGCTTTAATTTGGCGTGGAACTGGAAAAGCATCACATCTTGTTGAATCAAGATATAACAACTACATAAAAAAATTAACATTAATACAAATGAAATAAGCTATATATGTCTTTCATATGTAATAAATGATTCCTTACAGTCATAAAAGTCTGTGGACCAGTGTAGTAATTAATTTTTTTTTCCACCTTTTTAAACTTGGTTCCAGACAATCTATTATGAACTTGCACCAGCTTATACTTTCAACTCTATCAATGACGTTATCATTTATTCTCTTCAAAATATTCATGCTACAAGCTCCTTGAGCATCACACATCCCCATCGTATTTGCGAATAACATTAAAAAGTTCATTCTAAACAACTTCTCGTAATCATTTGATCCAACTATGACATCTGTTATATCATTCGGTCGGACGTCTTTCTTTCCTGAAGGGAATTGTTGAAACCATTCTATGATGAAAGGATCATCTTGTTTTCTCTCTTCTAAAGAATCTATTGACACTCCTCCATTAGGTATACCAAGAATTTCATGAACCTTATCTTCTGTAACATCTATAGCATAATTAGTTGTTGGTAATTTCATTTCTCCAACAAGAAACTTTGAAATTACATGATATCCTAAACAACCAGGTAGATCATGAATCTTCATTCCAATAAACCCTCCAAAACCCATATCTATTAAAACCTTTTTCCTTTTAGCGTTTAAAATGCTTATTGCAGAATATAGCGCCGTTGGTGCTATCCTTGTTCTGAGAGAAGGAATTGTGTTTTCTTTCTTTTTTTTCCTTCTTTCTTTTACAATTACTTTTCCTTGCACTATTCTATTGATGATCATCAGCTTTGTATTTCTTTTTCTTTGAAGAAGAACAATCAATTTTGTTTTTTCCTTTATCTGTATCATTTTGATGCAAAAAAGTATTATTAAAATAAAAAATGATAATAGTTTCACATGTGAAAATTTTTTAGATCTACTTTAATTCTTTAAAAGACAAATTTTTCACTAGTGAAAATTCACAATATGTATACAGAAAAAATTCAGTTATCCTATTCTCATAATCATCATCAGTTAAACTTATCTAATTTAACTTAAAGTGTTGAATCATAATAACTTAAAGTGTTGTATCATAACAATATGTATACGAGAATAAATATTTGTTTTTTTCTTTATCTGTATCATATTAAAATGCAAAAAATGTTATTAAATAATAAAATGACAATAGCTTCACATGTGAAAATTTTTTACATCTATTTAGGAGTTAAAATTTTCACTTGTGAAAATTAACAATATGTATAGTAAAAAATTCAATTATCCTATTCTCATAATCATTATCACAAATTTTTTTGCCAAACAACCTTGTATGGATACTCATGTATTAACAAATTACTACTCTACACTAATATAACCTTTGATTAACTACAATACATTAAATTGTAATTATAAAAAACTTACCTTCAACAGAAATATTAGCCGAAGATTTTCTTGGTCTTCCTCTTTTACGTTTCTCTCCTTCTTTAGTGATTCTTCCATGAATAAGTTTCTCGTTAACAACTTTCTTCTTCAAATCTAGTATCGGTTTAAATTTTAAACATACAAACAATTACATACACTGAAAAGGAAGACTTATTTAAAATCTTTAAATAACTTCTAATGCGGTTTCTTCATATATGAAAATATTCAAATGCATAGAATTTAAGACAATCAGTCAACTATAATGCAATATCTTCACATATTAAAATTTTTAATCCTAAACACATCATTAAAATATTACATACACAGAAAAGGAAGACTTCTTTAAAATCTTTAAATAACTTCTAATGCATTTTCTTCATATATGAAAATATTCAAATGCATAGAATTTAAGACAATCATTCAACTATAATGCAATTTCTTCACATAATAAAATTTTTAATCCTAAACACATCATTAACAAAACTATCTTAACACTATAGGTGAATCATAAAAAATTACAACAATATCTACCTTATATTTCACATGCGAAAACTTATGACCTTTCTACTAAATTACTTAAACAATATATCCTCTAGTCTCAAAATCTTGTTGCTTAGCCAATCTACTCTAAGTCCTTTACTTATTAATAGTAGGCTTCCTGGTAAAGCCCTCTTTTTTCAGAAGTTTTGTCGTACAAAATATGACAATATAATATCTTACTTAATTTATTGGGCAACTAATTTACGGGGTTTGAAGCCTACACAACACAGACTCAAATCGAGTAATGTTGGCATTGCCACTTTAACGCTTGAATTATAGTTTAGACCTCTAAACCACCGTTGACTAGTTAATAACATACTCAACTTTATTTAACCACAATAATTACCCAATAGAAGCTGGCACTAATATACATCATTTTACATACATCATTTTGCAATTTAAAATAATCAACCATAAGTTTGACTTATTAAAGTCACTTCACAGATTAAGAAGCCGTCATTGAACAAACATCTACTAATTATACACACCTAATGAGGCATTTTAACAAACACCATGTGTTGTACTCCTAATATTCCAATCAATCAAATTATTCAATAATCACAAAATCATTATTTTTTTCAGATAAAAATAAATTTAAATTAGAAGATTTTCAATTTTACCTCTTTTCGGTTGATGATTTGGTTGATTTGGTTGATGATTTGCTGTTACCATGTGTCTATCAATTTGACTGAGTTAGTAGGTGTGAGTTTTTTAGGTGTGAAAATGAGTTTGCAGGTTTGACTTTGAGTGTATAGTGTTTGTAGGGTGTGAATTTGTGGATGACTTTGACTAAGTTAGGTGTGCTTGGTTTTTACCTGTGATAGTGTTTTATTAGATGGGATTACTTTTTATAAAAATTGTTTGGATCAAGTTTGGGTGTAAAAAGTACTATCATAAACATATTTTCACATGTGAAAAAATACAAATATTTCAACTTTTGGAATAATTTTCACATGTGAAAAGTTAAATATTACACACAAAAATCCTGTTTATGTTATTTCAAATATATATGTATATATATACATACATACATACATATATATATATATATATATATATATATATATATATATATATATATATATATATATATATATATATATATATATATATATATATATATATATATATATATATACACACACACACACACTAGACTTCAAAGCCCGCCCGATGGGCGGGCATGATTTGTGATTATTGTTGAAAAAAGTAAGTTGACAAAAAAATAAATATATAAACATACTAAATTATATATTGAATGGATTAAGAACGAAAAGAAATATACGTTTATGTCATGACTTGGATCTACAGTACCTTAAATTGTTTTAGTTATCGAAATAATGAATCAGATTAATAAAAAACTCGATGGGCGGGCATGACTTTTAATTATAATTTGGATGGTTTTAGTTAACTTAAAATTATGTTTTATGTTGCGGTTTTTTTTCTCTTTTTATTTTATTTTTTATTTGTTTATTGAATTATGTGGATGTTTTTATTTATGTTTATTGATGTTACTGGGTTTTCTTTCTTTTTTTCTCTTCTATGTTTGTAATTTATGGTTGTGTGCCTACGGTTGATTTTAAACGGTATCTTATGTCCAAGAGGCTAATGACCATAGTTACATGGCCCGTTCAATCTCATACTTCAATCCAATTGTTTAATACAATAATATGTTATAGAAATTGTTAAGATTTGCAGTTACGTTTTGGAAGTTTGAATGGATTATCAACTTTTGTGTTGTCTCGTGACATTTATTCGGTATTCCACACGTAAATTGTTATCCTCAATTCCATTGCAGGTTAAACCTCAACTTTGAATACTATAAGGGATTAATATTTTATGCAGTTACTTTGTTAGGGTTTTTGATAAAATTATGCATTTCAAACTTGTATATATTGAAACAGCGTGTGCTAAACTGAATCAAGATCGGCAATCGTACACGTGGAATATAAATAAAGGTTCAGATCCATATTCATCGTAGTTTCAGCACCTGAGCAAGCAAAGCTTTCCAAATGTTGGACTGGTAATCGTAACTTGGTTTTGCAGTTTGCACATCCATAATAAACCGGACCTATGAATCAATATTCCACATCTTGAATAAAGGAACGATGCACTCTGCAGCACGCTTTCATTGGACTCGAACTCCTGCATTTTCCTGTCCAATTCAGATTCTTTCTGTTCGCCTCACCGAGCTTTGCATCAGCTTGAAGCACTATTTCTTCCACCTCTCTAGCTTTATCCCCAATTCCAAGTGTTCGAATCAGCCAATTTAGTTTGAGATCAAAGTTGAACTTATTTATTTTCTTCATTGATTTCGTGCAACGCCTTTTCCGGCTGCATAAAAGTCGATATGTATGTTCAAAACTTACAAAATGCATAACAAATGTAAATGGATATATAGTACATTAAAGTTTTAAAAAAAATCTTACATCAGCCCGACAATGCTTCTCAAAAAAAGGGCTTTCCTCAAGTTATAGTTTGCTTATCAACTTCAGATACAAACATGAAATGAGCAATCTCTTCACGTTTAACATTTTGCTTGCGAGTTTAAATTCTTAGCCTGTAAACATAAGTCAATTAAGCATGACAACGTTGTTATACTATTGTAATACCATATGCAAGAGCGGATTTAGTTGCTTAAGGCTATATACGGTGGTGTTAAATTTTGTTAAGGTAAAATATACATTCAATGAAAATAAAATTTCCTTTTGATTGTTTAACAAAGGTTCATCTTTCTTGTGTTGCCATTGATTCACTTGATTTCTTGCTTTATTCACCTGATAATTTCATGCATACCCATATTAGTTCTTTTATTTATCACTTATTAATGACCATATATTATCATGTGAATTATAAAAATATGAAAAGTGGCATAAAGCATTTTTTCTTCCAACACATATGAAAACATTACTTAAGTTACCCTAAATTTGAGTCACTGAAATTACCTTATTGTCTCAATCAGTTTTCATAGCAAAATTACTGTCACCATTGCCATGTCCTCGATCGTACCTGGTCATATTCAATGCATTCCATAAATTACGAAACAAAAAAAAAAAAAAAAAAAAAAAAAAAAAAAAAAAAAAAAAAAAAAAAAAAAAAAAAAAAAAAAAAAAAAAAACCTTGAACAAAATAATCTATTAGTAGGTAAAAAACCCATAAAGCCACTAAAACTATTGTTGCAAGTCATGTGTATATAAGGAAGGTGCTCAAATACTCATTCCATGGATTATTCTCCTATAGTTATAAGCAATGTCCTGTGAGTTGACATAGAAGTTTTGAGCATTTTGCAATAATGATAAATAAGTAAAGGAACTAATATTGGACTGTAGTATCAAGTATTTTGTAACACCCCCAACTCAAATATGGCAGCTACAGTGCTGGGGGTATTACGAAAATAGAAACCAGGCACATTTATAGTAAACGACCACAACTCGGGACGTTTAAAATGTGACCAAAACATATCATTCGATTTATAAACCATTTAGAGTACAAGTACTCTTTATATAAAAGTTGCAGCGGAAAAGTAAATAGAGTTTGCAGCGGAAAAATAAACAAAGTATAGCAGCGGAAATGTAAAAGACACAAAAGGTTTGACGAATGACATGTAAAAATAGGGTAGTAAAGTAGTTAAGCTGCCGTGACAGAATACCACTCCAGCCAATGCCACTCCTCCACGCCCATTATATCATCATGCCAAGCTAAACATCATTACCTGAAAATACATGCTTAAAAAGTCAACACAAAGGTTGAGTGTAATCCATAGGTTTAAAATATAAAGTTGAGCACAAGGTTTAATCATAAGATATGAGCAACATATGCTAATATCGGGTAATCAAGATAACAACCAATGTATAGAGGCATCCCTGTGCATATAACATTGTTGATGATGCTAAGCTCATGACACGCAAACGTTAACCACAATCATAATATCAATATAACCGCGGAATTTCATAATATAACAGTGCCCTCAAGGTCGAGCACTTGCCATTTACTCGACAAATCGAATATAGTACACCACAATTTGCCTATCTAGCAAAAGGAGTGGGAGGGTCAATTCCTATAGGCCTATATCCCTATATTCGCGTTCACTCGCAAGTGATTAATGGTTCATGATCTGAGGGTCTTGCATAGGCAAGGCAGAGCTACTTAGCACATCGTCAGGAAAGCATACCAATCAGGAAAGCATACCAAAAATACTTGTGCTCAGAAAACATTTAAAGCATGTATCTCACCCCATGGGTTTATAAACATTTAAAAGATAAAAAGTGGGGCTATGAATCACACCTTAACAACAGCAGGTAACGAGATATATATGTCAACCAAACAAATACGCCTCACAGCAGACAATCCTCAGCACAACCTAATCATATAAATATCATAACTCAGCAATAGTACTCGAATGCTTTAATAGTTAATGCTTGAATGAAGTTTTATAAAGGATGATGGCGTTTAAAAGAAAACATTTTCCAAAAGTAGTCTCGTGTGGAAGACTATAGAAAAGATCAAGTCGGCGAACCTCAAAACACATGAGAAAACAAGAAAGACTCGAAGAATACTCGTCAAAAGAAAGGAAGAACAGAAAAGAATAAAAGACACGAAAGAAAGACAATAATTCCTAATAGTCTCGGTATTACCCATTTCCCAAAATATAATAAGATTATATTTGTTAAAATATAGTAAGAAAATAATATATATTTTTAGTAAATTTCGGCATGACCTGCCCGTTTATAAAGCATTTCCCGAGTCATCGACTCTTTTAAATATAAATAACGTTAATAATAATATAGGTGTAGATATTAATATGATTGGATATATCATTCACGTCGTCCATTAGTTGTTTAGGTTTATCGACCATTTCGTATAGTTCGGGTTCCAGGTACGTTAAGATCTTTAAGGGCCTAACGTACCCTACCGTCTCGTGCACCAAAGGGTCCATAAGTCCAAATAACCATAGCCGCAAATCCAATACGTCCAATACAAGTTCACAAGTCATAATATAAGTCATCAAAGCGGATACTAAGTCCGTCATCCAAATTAAATTAACTTTAAAAATTTTATATTTTAATTTCATAGTTATTATTCCGTATTAATATTTACCGTTTAAAATTAATAATAATAATAATAAGGTTATAATAATAACAATAACCATCCGAGACTAATAACCAATCCCGACAAAACATAACCAAAACCAAATCCGAAACAAACATCACAAATCCCATATCTCGCCTCAACCAAAATATACCAATTCTAATCCTAAACCCGTCACTAATCCTATAATCACAACCTCAATCCCAAATACCACTTCGGCTTAACCAAAACTTAACCTAATCTAATTAATAACCAACCAAATGACCAAATAACTCAACCAAGGCAACCCGTGACCACCCACCGCCACCAAAGTGGCTCGGTGGTGGTGGTTCAAGGCTGCCGAGCCACGGATACAACCAAACAAGCCCCAAACATAAACAAAACAACCAAAATACATTTCCACTCGCTACCCAACTCGACCCAAACATCAATATAACATCAACCTCACCGAGTCACCGAGTTGACTCGGTGAGTTCGCACGAGTCGCGACTAGAAACGAGACAACAAGGTTTTTCCACACGATTTTATTAGTAAAACATTTATTAAAAACATTTTTAATAAA
This sequence comes from Artemisia annua, assembly GCA_014162995.1. Classification (NCBI taxonomy): domain Eukaryota; kingdom Viridiplantae; phylum Streptophyta; class Magnoliopsida; order Asterales; family Asteraceae; genus Artemisia; species Artemisia annua. Next base: position 132,792 of record LBNU01005403.1, on the reverse strand, counting down.
AAGAAAATCAAAAACATTCGGTTTTATAATTAACGAAAATTAGGGTTTGTGTTTAAATGGGTTTTTATTGAGAAAACATGTGTAATAATGGTGGGGAAGGGCTCGGTACCAAGAAAACTCGTCGGAAAATGAGGTTTGGCCGGAATATAACGAAAGTCGCGGTCTAAAAATCAAGATCTAGGGCGCGTTAGGGATTTTGAGACGAAACGAATTGCGGGGATGAGTCGGGGATGTCCCGATCTACAAGATGGTATGGGTGGTGTCGTGTGGTTTGGCCGGAAAATTTTCCGGTGGCCGGAAAATAGGGCGGCGCCGGCGAAGGGTGTTGGCCGCGTGTTTAGAGAGAGAAAGAGGAGAGAGGGAGGAGAGTTTGTGTGTGTTTTTGGAGTGAGTAAAGAATGAAAGGAAGGGAGGGTAAGGGTATATATAGGGGAAGCAATTTGGGTGGGTTTTAGCTAATCTTCTTCATAAAACGGTTCGGGACCCAAATGACTTAGCAAACGGACTCGAAAAATTATAAAACTTGCGCCATCGTTCTCGAAATAGTTTTTCCAATAAAATCAAGCATAAACTTCATAGTTTTTCTCAAACTCATAATAAATCAAATAATTTGGCAAGTGAAACAAATTCGAGTTTTTCTAGGTTGTGCTGAGCTAGTCTACAAATAAATTCTCGTTCCTAATATATCTCACGCTCTTCAAATCAAATTTAACATGCTTTAAAGTTTTAAAACGTTTCAGGCTCTAAAAATAGAAGTTTGGCTAGGATTAGGTTTTAGGAAAAATACCAGGTGTTACACCGATGTATACCACAACTGATTCTTTCTGTTTTATTTTGTTGCAAGGAGTATGAAACAAAAGTCATCATTAGAAGCAAATTGAACTACTTTCTGTAAATAAAGCGAAAGTTAGATGCAAAACGACGTAACTTGTTTAGGCGTACTTGTTTTGGAAGATGGTTCGATCTTTTTATGTTTGACCATGAACCACATATCATAGACTATATGCTGCGAAAATAGCATGATGTTAATGATGCCCATTATGATATGCCTTTAATATATTACGTCGAAGGACATACTCTACATTTTGGTCGTGCTGAATTTGCTCTTATAACGGGTTTTCGGTTTGGATCGGTATCGTTTGGGTTATATACCTCTGGTGACTTAAAGTTTCGTGAAAGGATATTTCCTCACCGTATAGGGTTAAGCGTTACCAACTTAGATCTAATTGGTGTTATCGAGGATGAAGAATTGTTCGGCAAGATATCTGACGAAGATGCAGTACGTGTATGTCTTTTGTTAGCTTTAGAAGTTATCTTTATCGGTAGGTTGTTGAATAGCGAAGTGGATGATAAGTTGATGCGGTTGGTTGAAAGTCTTGAAGCTTGGAATGCGTTTCCTTGGGGGGAGCACATATGGACTCATTTGTACGATCAAATCGTGGGTGTAATACGTAAGCACAGTCACAAACACCTTGAAGGACTGAAGAAAGATCGTATGTATGTTCCGAAATATACGATTGGTGGCTTTGTTTTTGCTTTCCAGGTTAATTATGTTTGATTTGTATAATCAATTTTTATCCATGGCATATATTTCATTTAGTCTGTATTTGTTATTAATTATTCGTTTCCCTCGTATTCAGATTTGGATCATCGAGACTTATGCAACAAGTAATGTTTGGTGGATAAAGATCGCGCCAGTGATACCAAGGGCAGTTGCTTGGTCCAAAAAAACTATCTTCAAACGATCCGATTGTTCTAAGCTTTTTGCAAAGGTTATATATAATAAAAAGTCATCTTTTATTTTTTTTATATATTTAAAAATTTTGATCTTAGTTGTGTTATTTTGACTGACTATTTTAGGATGTAAAACCAACTTGTGATATGAGACCTACGAGAGCTGAGTACGAATCAAATTGGTGGACAGATACCAATGATTATATCCAACAGTACATTCCCAGGCCGCCTCCACTAAGACCAGAGTCTAGCCTTGTGGATGCTTATCTAGCCAAGTTGGAAAAAAAGTGTAACCACGCGAAATTAGATGTTTGTGAATTACCTAGTGTTAGCAGGAGTGATAGTAGTGTCAGGGACCTAGTCTTAAGGATCGTGTTATTACAGAGTTGAATACTCGTGTTTTCAAACTTGAGTCAATTATTCAGGTTCTTCATCGTGAAAGAAATGGTGGAGTTGTGGTAATATACTTCCTAACTCATTCATGTGTGTAGTACATCCTTTTTATTATTTACTAATTTAGGAAGTATATTGCCACAACTCCGCCATTTCTTTCACGATGAAGAACCTGAATTGTAACACCCCCAAAAATAGAGAATCGCGGAAGCATACAAGCATTTGGGGTGCTACGAAAATTGGTTATCACAACACAAGATAAAGAGAACGGAGTAGAAATCCGTTTAAAATATATTACATAATTGTTATGTCAAATTTAATACATAAGTTCAAGTTTTATAAAATAAGGCCCAGTTACATGACTGTCCTAAAGTTTTCAGAGTTACGCTTGTGTAAAAACACTTAGGAATCTTATGACCTTGCCATGCACTGCCTTCAACATAAACATACTTTAAGCACCTGAAAAACATGCTAAAAGTCAGCTAACGCTGGTGAGTCTATAGGTTTAAAGTAAATAGCACATATGGACCATAGCAATAATCAGCAAGTACACACTAAACCCGCATGCAACACTAAGCTCAACAACCGAACTAGACAAAGAATGCCAAAGGCATTAGATATAATACAAGTGCCCGCGAGTGATAATCCCCAGTCACTCGGCAAAAGTTCGTCATGGTTTACGTTCGCTTTGACCATGGCATGGCCAACCGAACGGAGGAGTCACCCTCAATAGATCTATTTATAACATACGCGTTTCCCAGCAGGAATTGACGGTGTTGATAATGGGCAAAAATGGGATTCAAGCAAACTTAGGTTTCCGCATACTAGTGTGTAAAAAAATAAGTTCAGTTTTGGTCCATGAAAATAGTTATTGCATGTTTCTCACCCCAAGGTTTATAAAACAGTACTTATAAGAAAATGGGGCTATAAACTCACCTTAAAAGATAGCAATCCGCTAATCGATAAGTAAATAGCGCAACCGCTGCGACACGCGACCTAGGTAAATATGGTATGTCTTAGTACAACGTTCATGTTTTAAGTGTTTGACTCTTTTGAAAAGGTTTTTATGTTATGTGTTACCATGTGCTCCTGTATTTCTTGCTTGTTGTGTGGTACGTACGTTTCAAAAGTAATTTATTAGAAAAGTTCGTGATGATGGCTCGTGGCGATGGTGAATGGTGTGAAGGTGTATAACGGAACATCCGCATATCTTATTCATCGTCTTAGTACGTAGTAATATATATATATATATATATATATATATATATATATATATATATATATATATATATATATATATATATATATATATAAAATAGAATAATAGTAGAAATTAAGTATTTAATTAATTTAGTTTATAATTAATTAAATATGCTTGAGAAATATTTATAAAAATTATACTTGTGAGGAAATATTATATTATAAATATCTTTTATTATTTATAATATAATTAAATATTAAGCACTTAAAATAAATACATTTGTATTTAGAGAATTATATAAAGGTAAGTATTCTTGTAAAATACTCTAAGTGTTGTAATTTTTAGAAATTTGGGCATGACCCGTTCTTTTGTTAAACGTTTCCATTTTTCCTCAAATGTTGCAATTTCTCAAATAATTTATTAGTCACTTTATTCGTAAAATTTAGTACGTAATAACTATATTATTCGTTACTTATATAGTTATCGTTTTAATCCGTTCAACGTTATAAAATAATCACCGTAAGTCCAAATATATGTAAAAACTCGTTTTCGTCATCCAAAATATTTATTGGGCTTGAATTTTACTATTGGGCCCGTTAACCCAATATTAGCCCAAAACCATATAATACGGTTTTAGTTACGTTTAATATATCGTTATATATCGAAATTAATTTCTACACGCCCGATAATAATTTTTGGTCAAAAAGTCAAAGTTGGAAAACTTCCCATGGGCTCGGCCCACTGTTCACCGAACACCCCTTTTGGGCTCATTGGGCCAATTGGCCCAATAACCAATTTTAGTTATTATATTTTATATAACTTTTATTATTAAACATAATTAACACTTTTAATTATGTTTAATCCTCAAAACATAAAGTTTGGTCAATATTATTTTTATCCAACTAAAAATAATGTAATTCTACTTAAATAAATTAATTTCACCAAAAATTACATTTTTAACTAATTATTTATAATTAGTTACGGTTAATTCGATATATAATTAATTATAATCTTACAAGCAAAACTTCCACCAATTCACCATTTGAGCCAAAATTTTATGTTTTTCAAAACCCCATTAATCTCTTATTTTAATTATGGCCGATTTATATATATACACTTATAAGTGTATATATCGTCTTAAACTCGCGTAATTAGTGTAAATCACTTTTGTACCATCAAATTAATACCACAAGTAACAAGATTTACCACACAAGCAAGAAATATACATATGAACTAGTAGCATTTAATGTGGTTCAATTTACATGCATGCAAGACATATATATATATATATATATATATATATATATATATATATATATATATATATATATATATATATATATATATATATATATATATATATATATATA
>LBNU01005403.1:45458-127907 GCA_014162995.1 Artemisia annua | reverse complement strand
GAAGGTAATGCGAGTCGATAGGCTACCGGCCCGACTCTGGCAAGAATCTCGAAAGGTCCAATATAACGAGGGTTCAGCTTCCCACGTTTACCAAATCTGATTACGCCTTTCCACGGCGAGACCTTCAACATCACCTTGTCACCCACTTGAAACTCAAGGGGCTTTCGCCTCTTGTCAGCATAACTCTTTTGGCGATCATGAGCAGCTTGCATACGATTCTTGATCTATACGATTTTCTCAGTAGTTTCGTGAACTAAATCTGGTCCAGTAAGATGGCTTTCTCCGACTTCGGCCCAACAGATCGGCGATCTGCACTTACGACCATAAAGTGCTTCGTACGGTGCGGCCTTAATACTGGTGTGATAGCTATTATTGTAGGAAAACTCGGCTAGAGGTAAATGCTTATCCCAGCCGTTTCCAAAGTTAGTTTTACACAAGTTGATTCGTACTCAGCTCTCGCAGGTCTCATATCACAAGTTGGTTTTACATCCTAAAATAGTCAGTCAAAATAACACAACTAAGATCAAAATTTTTAAATATATAAATAAAATAAAAAATGACTTTTTATTATATATAACCTTTGCAAAAAGCTTAGAACAATCGGATCATTTGAAGATAGTTTTTTTGGACCAAGCAACTGCCCTTGGTATCACTGGCGCGATCTTAATCAACCAAACATTATTTGTTGCATAAGTCTCGATGATTCAAATCTGAATACGAGGGAAACGAATAATTAATAACAAATACAGACTAAATGAAATATATGCCATGGATAAAAATTGATTATAAAAAGCAAACATAATTAACCTGGAAAGCGAAAACAAAGCCACCAATCGTATATGTCGGAACATACATACGATCTTTCTTCAGTCCTTCAAGGTGTTTGTGACTGTGCTTACGTATTACACCCACGATTTGATCGTACAAATGAGTCCATATGTGCTCCCCCCAAGGAAACTCATTCCAAGCTTCAAGACTTTCAACCAACCGCATCAACTTATCATCCACTTCGCTATTCAACAACCTACCCATAAAGATAACTTCTAAAGTTAACAAAAGACAACACGTACTGCATCTTCGTCAGATATCTTGCCGAACAATTCTTCATCCTCGATAACACCAATTAGATCTAAGTTGGTAACGCTTAACCCTATACGGTGAGGAAATATCCTTCCACGAAACTTTAAGTCACCAGAGGTATATAACCCAAACGATGCCGATCCAAACCGGAAACCCGTTATAAGAGCAAATTCAGCACGACCAAAATGTAGAGTATGTCCTTCGACGTAATATATTAAAGGCATATCATAATGGGCATCATTAACATCATGCTATTTTCGCAGCATATAGTCTATGATATGTGGTTCATGGTCAAACATAAAAAGATCGAACCATCTTCCAAAACAAGTACGCCTAAACAAGTTACATCGTTTTGCATCTAACTTTCGCTTTATTAACAGAAAGTAGTTCAATTTGCTTCTAATAATGACTTTTGTTTCATACTCCTTGCAACGAAATAAAACAGAAAGAATCAGTTGTGGTATACATCGGCAAGGTCCATTTCTCAGTCAAATGTTCCTTGATGAGCAGAGTTTCAACAACAGAGGACCATACATTAAAAAATTAAACGTGGCATCGAAAGCATTATTAGTCTAACCTGCTACTATAAGCAATAAAAAACGTGCTACAAAACTTATACCAATTAATGATCAGGGACAGGTTTCCTTGCTTCGCATTGGAAGTATGTCAAGTATAATCATGAAATATTAGAGTATAAGTTCCACAAAACCAACCATTCTGTATGAAACATAACCCCTAAAACAGATTTATTCAACTAAATAACTGAACGAAAATACCACATCAACATAAACATAAAACCCAATGTGGACATGTCCCCAAATAAGATACAGCTAATAAAACCATTATGTGTAGATTACAATTCCAAAACACAAAATTAGCTTAACAATATAAGAACTTCAAAATAACCATACTTCATTATGCCATTCCTAATAGTTCACTTTATAATGCTATACCAAATTAACCATGTAAACCTAAAAAAACATTCAAAAGAGGTACCATAACCACTTGTGCTTTCGAATTCCCTAAATCATGAGTATCAATAACCAAAACTTAAGCAACACCAAAGGGATCTAATGAAAAAACTAAAATACAATAAGCAAAAGCCGATTTAATAGACATCATAAAATATATGATAAACCGTTCATTCATTGAATCAACAACGACCATACATACACATAGAGTTAGATAAGACTGATAATGCAATACATAAACCATAACCCATACTAATTCAAAATCCTAGACCATAAACCCAAAAAACCCCAAATACCAACAACACATGTACCAGCCTAGAATGGCAACCACCCTTTCAGCTTCTCGCCAAATAAATCCTTCTCACGCTGACTTAATTCAGTCTCCTTCAGAGAAATCATCAAAGCCATCAACCTAAGGCTATCCTTGTGCACACGGTCCCTAAGAAACTTTGAAGTCTGCACCGCCTCTACCCTACCTTCATCACATCACATTCCTTAGCAATGGCTTCCGTTTCTTTGATGGAATCAGCCAAGTTCAAGCAGACCTTCCTAATGTCACTCTCTAGACCCTTGTCTTTACTAATAGACCTCTCTAAATACAAATCTAACTGACGTTCCAATGCTGTGGAACCGCAGGCTTTAGCAAGTTCATCGAAAAGTTCAAGACGACCCATTTCAATTTTTTCCTAATTGTTAGATTGTAAAAAAGTAGATGAGTTTGTTGTGTGTGTGTGGTTGGGTTAGGGGTAGCGAGTATATGTAGTGGACACATTGGTACATGCACCGCCGGTTGGCTATCCCATAAGATACTATTGAGTGACAAAAGTGCATTTAATCTAAATGAAACTAGTTTCTTTTAAATGATCATAATTATACACGCAATCAAAAAAAAAATAATTGTAAGCAAGTTACTAATAAATGCATGGAAACAAAAATTATACCTACCCTATTATACCACATTTTTTTCGATAACACTGATAATGGATATCGATATTGTTTAGTTGAGTTTGATGCAGATAGTTAGCTGGAGAGGATGAAATGTGTGTGGGAAGGAAGTGTGTGTGTGTGTGTGTTTTTTTAAAGAATAACTATTAAATGAAAAAATTCATTTTGGTAAAAAGGAAATACGCATACATGTAATTAAGATTAAAAAAAGTGCAGAAAAGACAAAAAAAAAGAAAAAAAAAATTGCCCAATACATGTCGCCCAGGTTGTACAAGTTGCCCTCTGCAAAATACCTTACACATACCTTACACACTTACAAATACCTTATACATACTTTCCAAATACATTCTAGAACTTGTACTATAATAATTAAATATTAGTCACGTGTCGCAATTATATCGAGTTGCTCATTTTCTAAGTTGCCCTGATCCAAAGGAGGAAAGAGAAAAAAAAAAGTCTAAAAGTGGGTATAGGGCGATTGGGCGCGGTCTAGATTTGGAATTTCCCCATCAATAATTTGGATACGGTATAAGTGTTCCGCAGGTTGATGGTAAACAATATCGATTATATTTTAATGCATTTTTTTGTTGACTTACGTATTGTTCCTTTTACAGGATGGCGCAGCAATTCGTAATGCGATACGTGCACAACAGTTTATCAAGTGAACAGGTAGTGGTAGTTAACCAAAAACCGACATTATCCCTATAGTAATCTGTTACATGTTAAACATAACATTAAATATAAGAGGATGAAACTTATTTTGGGTTACGTACAAAATGTTGGAACAGGTTCTTCCAAACTATTTTGAAGAGTATTTCAAGTCAGAAAATGATGTCCTGTACCTGACAGGAAACGACAGGTTGCGTTACAAGACGGTCGTGGCACAGAAAGAGGATCGGTGGGCTCTTTGGGACTTACAGTGGCAGGCATTTGTTTCTGCAAATGTTCCTGATGAAATTAACATCAGACATTCATTTTGTGAAGCAGGGACAAGATGATTACTATGTCACAGTGTATGCAAAAGATGGGTCAGAGTGTGCTGGGTATGACAGGCGTACGATAGGCCCGCGGTACATATGGTGTTTGTCAACCTACAACCCTAGTAGCATAACGGTAAAACGAATCGTTTTATGTAATTATAAACTGTGATTTATATTATAAAGAAAAATAGAGGGCTTATACTATAGTGAACGGATACCTATTTACATCTTATGTTTGTACATGTAGTTACTACCTGGTGATTTTATTCAAGATATCTGGCAACCGAGCTTCAAACTAATATACTCTACTGATATGATATTCTATGTTACGAATGAGAGGGTGAAACCGTATCCGGATCGTGCTGTCAAATGAATACATTCATAGGAGATGGGGGTGGGATGATTTTATTGAGACTACTGGTATAGAATCTGGCCACAGGCTTGCATTTACAAACATGGAAAGATACACATTATCTGTTGCTGTCATAGGAGGAGATGGTCTGGGATTGAGTAAAGAAGATATCCGTTTTCAGTTGCCAAAAAGGCCCCCAAGACCTACTTTTTTCCGTGATCGAAATGGTACTACATTTTCGAAACGCCATTCATTGTTGTCGATCAAGTATGGGACATACTATTTTCATTAACCTTCGTAAATTCGTTTTTATTAACAGACCTGAGGTTGGAGCACCTTTGCAGCTGGGCACATCATGCCGATCATGAAAATGAGGACCACGTCCTCTACACCAGATTTACGGGAGATGACCTGGTATTAGTCAATAACCTAATGATGTATTACTCCAATATGTTTTATATAGTTGTGGAAAAATATAAAGGTAAACATTGTTATTTTGCAGAAAATAGTATATGATTTCGATGAAATAGAACAGTTGCGCAAGTACACAAGAGCGAAACTTGTACACAGGAATGTGATGGGGAATGGTTTTCAGATGCGTGCAGAAATAGTTAACGAACATGACAGCATAAAGAAGGAAGAATTGCTGATACTAAAGGGGGACTGGCACCAATTTGGTAAAGATTGTGCTTTTCAGGAGCATAGCATGTTGCGGCTCAAGCTCTTCCGTATCGAGAAGTGCTATGTAGGTGGTACGGATGATGGGGTTCCAGTATTTCATGTTTGCTAAAATAATGAACGCTGTCTTTTATGTGTCTAAAAACAAAATCTGTTATCGTGGTACAATCTGCCTGTCAGATTGGTTAAACATATGTGTTTAGTAGGTAAGTACATTTTAACGGTTTAATCCTATGGATGGTTGGACTTTGATGAAATTATTTTTTGAATGGTATGTAATTGCTTATAATAGGCTGCAATCATAAATATGAGGGTTAGGACTTGTACATTGCACGAGTTACAAGGATAGTGCACTTTTTATTTTTTTGAAATTGGTCAATATTAAGTAAAAGTAAATTTCAAAGCGTACAAAGGAAGCTGCACTACTGTTTGGAGTNATATAAAGGTAAACATTGTTTTTTTGCAGAAAATAGTATATGATTTCGATGAAACAGAACAGTTGCGCAAGTACACAAGAGCGAAACTTGTACATAGGAATGTGATGGGGAATGGTTTTCAGATGCGTGCAGAAATAGTTATCGAACATGACAGCATAAAGAAGGAAGAATTGCTGATACTAAAGGGGGACTGGCACCAATTTGGTAAAGATTGTGCTTTTCAGGAGCATAGCATGTTGCGGCTCAAGCTCGTCCATATCGAGAAGCGCTATGTAGGTGGTACTGATGATGGGGTTCCAATATTTCATGTTTGCTAAAATAATGAACGCTGTCTTTTATGTGTCTAAAAACAAAATCTGTTATCGTGGTACAATCTGCCTGTCAGATTGGTTAAACATATGTGTTTAGTAGGTAAGTACATTTTAACGGTTTAATCCTACGGATGGTTGGACTTTGATGAAATTATTTTTTGAATGGTATGTAATTGCTTATAATAGGTTGCAATCATAAATATGAGGGTTAGGACTTGTTCATTGCACGAGTTACAAGGATAGTGCACTTTTTTATGTTTTTGAAATTGGTCAATATTAAGTAAAAGTAAATTTCAAAGCGTAAAAAGGAAGCTGCACTACTGTTTGGAGTCTTTGGTCAATCGTATGGATTAAAAAAAAGGTAGTATACAACACCCAATATGCGTGCAGGTAACTAGTTGCCCATTTCACATAATAGTTGCCCAATTCACATATTAGTGGGCCCCAAAAAATAGTGCACCACAAATATAGAGGAAAAAACACAACATCTTTAACATACACCATCTCACACTCACACATACAAACTCTAATTAAATGGCATCATCCTCATCAACAGCAAGATCATTTGACAGAGACATGGAATACTATATCCGTGCTACACATTGTGATTGCAAACCACCACTACCGGTTGTTGAACAAATTGTTTGGACCCCTGGAAATCCGGGTAGAAGATTCAAGGCTTGTCCCATTTATGTAAGTTCTTTAGCCATGATTTATATATATTTTCTTGTTCTTATGTTTAACAAGATAATGAAATCCTTCGTTTCGTAGGACGAACGCAGAAAATGTAAGTTTTATGGGTTTACAGATGTTGAGCTGCCAAATGAATTTTACAAAAAATTGTTCTTCAAGTTAAAGGAAGAAAACAAGAGATTGCTTAAAATGGAAAAGCCTGCAATTTCATCTCAAGTTGTTCATGGTTCCCTAAATGATGCTGCTGTTTCCAACCAGTTGGAAACAATGAAGGACGAGATGAGTTTTATCAAGGCAAAAGTGCAATTTATGACAAAATCTTCTTTCTCATAAGTGTCCTTGTTGTGTTAATCTCTTTTGTAATAGCAGTTAGTATCATGCAGTAACATGTTATGTTTTTGGTTGTTTATCACTTCTATGTACTTTGGATGTTTGTTGTTTATGTAAAACAAGTGCTTGGTGAATGTTAAATACTAAGCTTGTTAACAACTTCCGACATGCCAAGAAAGGAAACAGGAATATAATAGAAGACATACGTTAATACAAGACATAATCCAGTACCACAACATAATAAGCGAAATAAGTCAATTGTCTAGGGATAGATAGTTCAAAGCTGAGTGCGGGGTTTCAACGATAGTTCACAGCATACAAGCCAAACAGGAACATGGTTTGTCTAGGGATAGGTAGTTCACAGCACACAAATAAGCGAAATAAGGCAATTGTTCTACAACTATTACAGATCATTTTGTTTCAACCTTGTTCTCAAAATAGTAGTCCAGCATACGTTCACGGTACGCTAATGCTGCTTGCACGGGGTCCTTCACTTCCAGTTGTTCGTTATGACACAACCTGTATAAACAGATACAAACCCACACACCACAGTCTCCAAATAGACCCCCTTGCACCGGGACACGAGCAAAGTCATATGAGTTGTCATACGTGTCAATTGATATGCTTTTACTCTTCAAAACACCGCACTCATTTAGGTAGGAAATCAGACGCAATGGCAGGTCTTTTTTCATGATCCTCCACCAGCTTCTTCTGTTTGACTTTACCAACCCAAGCGAGTCATAAAACGTAACGACACCAGTTGCGATGTGAAGCTCAGCTAAAATCCAATGTTTGTCTGGTTCGTTAACCGGAAAAAATACCTGATATACACAATTGAATATCACAATTTGTATGTGCAAAAAAAAGTAAAAAAAAACAAAGACATACGCACCCTTTCAACATCTTTCCATGGAACTGGGTACCTTACCCCGTTCGAATAGTAAGTAGGAAAAACCCCAACAAGGATAGCTTGAGAAAAATGAGGGCTTACAACAGCCCAATCAGCCTCATTTGGTCTAAAACGCCATAATAGATCAACCCACAGATCAAGGTGCTGTGCATTCAAAATAAAAATAGCCAACTTAAATACAGAACTGCGTATAAAAAAACACTAAAACGGGATGTAGTTATGTTACGTACATTGTCAGTCAACCAGCCTTTCTTAAAAGTGTCCAGCCCAGCTAACGCCAACCAGAACCGGCGGTCAACATGAATGTCACAACGACCCCACGGAAACCAATACTTGGATGGCTTGATCTCCTTCAAAAACATTCTGATATGCTCAGGCACATTTACCGTTGTGCGAGCATTAGGTCGTGAAAGATCCTGAATAGCAATAACCAGTTTATAATAAATATCTAACATTCTTAAAATAGAAAAAATATTATTTAAAAGAAAATTTAGTATCCTCTTAAAGTTACAACAAATTAGTTGGATACCTCTTGAAAAGGTTCGAGGGACGTTATACTGGGTTTAGACGACCTTGTCACAGGTTTATGGAAATTTGGCACAGGTTTTGGGGAAATCACCACCTTTTCCTGAAACTAAAAGTAGGAAAATACAAGTTAAACATGGACACATTCCATATTCAACAGCGTATAAGGTTTATAACTGGTATACCTCTGCAACCATAGGAGATAGAACAGCCGCCTTAACCGTCATTGACCTTGTTTTTGGAACGCGTGGAGCATTAGATGGTTGATCAACTGGCTCTGATTTTACTGCAGAAAAACATCTCTTCTTCTTCTTCTTTCATTTCAAGCTGTTATAAGCTATAGCCTATTGAAACTTGATAACATTAGGTGATGTCGTCTTCTTTTTCATCTGCTTTCTAATGACAGGTGCAAATACTTTCGATAAACAAGGTTTCTGATTTGGTTTAACAACATTTACGTATTCACGATTGACCGTTTGATTCTGTGTTTAAAACATATAATGTGTTATAACAGAAAACCTATAGCATATAAATTATACAAAACATCTATTCGTACGTACCTCAGAATCTTGGTTAGGCACGGGTATGTCTTGCTTGTTGACCGGATTACAGCCAGGAACGACCATTTCTGCAGCAAAACCTTCTGTATTTCCATCCTTGTCATGTATATATTCACCTTCCATAATATCATCTAAGGAAAACTCGTCTGCATTCTTGTCTGCGTTGTCAAGGTTAAGGTATTGGTCCATAAAATGACCCTCCTAGTCAAATTAACATAAACATACATGCATCAGTATGACAGTCACGGATACCTAAACGAGCTAATGTACATGATAATCTAAAAGATTTCTATATATTTACGTACTTCAGCATTTGAAACAGTCTGATCTTTGTTGAGATTGAGTAACGACTGCGCAGCTACAACAACAGGTGGATAAGCATCAAACGCAGGAGCATCAGGTGATCTTATTAGAAACTGCATGGACGAATTATACAATTGAGAATCATTATAATCGACCTTCCCATCTTCCGGATCAATTTCCATTAGCTTAACTGGCTCGCTTAAATCAGGGCCATTATCTTTACCAGCAGGTGCAACTGTGGTCTGGTTTTCAAAATCATAAAAATGAAAGGTCAGTAAATATATAGCGTTGAAGAATTAGGAAATAGAGAATCGTTATAATCAACCTTGCCATCTTCCTGATCAATTTCCATTAGCTTCACCGGCTCGCGTAAAAGTTCGCAATCATCTGGATGAGCAAGTGAAACTGTGGTCTGCTTTTTGAAAATCAGGTAATTGAAAAGGTTACTAAATAAATAAATTGTAAGAACATCATCATATATACTTACAAACTAACCATTGGATCGTTATGATCAGAAGCTTTTGAGCATGAATGAGATTGATGTGGTGGTAACTGTGAGGTTATGGTGTTGACATGAGATTGGTCATCGGTTTCTTGAGAATGTTTTGGCTCTACATTAGACTTGTTGACAACATCCTCGGACTTTGCGTCTACATTAAAAAAGCCCTCTAGCTTTTCAATTTTGCTTCTTATTTCCTCAACCTCGGCGACCACCACCATCATTCTCGCTCCTCGCTTCTCCATCAACGCTAATCTTCTTTTGCAATCATTAATCTGTTGGAAAAGGTCAGCCATTGAAAAATTTGATGCCACATTACTATTATTCGGTTCATTTACCCCATCAACACCATCACTCTGTACCGCATTGGATGCGTGAACAGCTTCCTCACCATCTCCATGTCCATGTACAGAATCCTCGTCTTTTCTGTCATCAACTTGACCTTTCTCGACTACCCCACTATCCACACGTTCCCCAACATCTACGCTTTCACATTCCATACCATCTCCATTTTCAGATACCACGGCGTCACCGTCATGGCCATCTCGTTGTTCATCATCAACATCTCCGTCTATCTGATCATCTACACCTCCCTCTGTTTGTCCCTGGCTAACATTTGTATCTCGATCAAGCAATCCTTCGATAAAATTAACACTTGCAATAAACCATGGTTCCCTCATCTCCTTTAGTGTTGGAAATAGGTCGACGGTTGGATTTATCTCCTAATAATGGGGAAAATTGGTAAATGTTTGAGATCTGTTAAGGATATGTAGCCTAATAAACAAACAATGTATTCAATAGAATTACCAATATGTGTGTTTTTACCTGTCCAAATATAGTCGAATAATCTGACTTCCCAAACGTTGCAACCTTGGTCCAAGCAATACCATGAGGTATGACATTCAAGTTTTTTACCCACCAAATTGAGCTCTTGGGGAAAGTTTCCAATATCCATATCTTTACAACAAATGAAACAAATACACTTATGTTATAATTTGTAAAACAAATCAGTTGAAAATGAAAAACAATATGAAATATACACAACAGTGAAAGTACAGAGCATATACTTTGACGTTAATAAACAACAAAGATAAACCATAGCAACATAAACAAATGAAAACACACAACCATACAAAGTAAAATATATAACATAATTATAATTTTACTAAACAAACTTAACCACACAGTATCGTATAGACATAAGCCATTTTATCATGACAAACCATTTCAACTGGAAACACAAGTAACATAAAACATAAACACATTAAGTAATTAAAAAAAAATAAATAAAAAAAAATAAAAAACAAAAACAAAAACCAACCTACATCTTTGAAGCAATAAAACCAAATTTAAAACTCAACAAATTAAATGATAAAACTGGAAATTATTCTAACCTTGAAAGCCCAACAAAATCCATATAGATTGTATGTAGGTTGGTAGTATGGGTTGGTTTCAATCGCATTTAAATGAAGTTGGCTGTGTTTAGGAACAACATTGACAGTCCTTGTATAAAATTTATCCCACATGTATTCGCCCCAAGGAAATACATTCCACTCATGAAAATGCTCCACCAAAGCCATTATATGGTTAGGGATAACATTCCTATCTTCACGACCCATAAATACTAACTCGCATGCAATTAACAGACACACTCTCACAGCATCATCATCACTTATACTTGACCACCTATCACCTCTAAGAAGTTTAAGAAGATCGGTGCCCTTTACACTTTTTACAGCCATTGTTTTCTTCTCAGGAAACACACGATCACTAAAAGGGCTATCTTTTCGACCTTTGGGGGTCACTACTTTCCCGAATCGAAATCCGGTAATTAAATAAAATTCTTTCCGGCCAAACTGTAGATAATGATCCCCAATGTGGTATATAATTGGAAAATCAGGACACATATTAGAGACAGAAACCTGATGTTGCAAAACATAATGCATCAAAAGGCTATTATTTGATGCATAGGGAACATCCAACCAAGGACCAAAAACTGTACTTCTAAACAATGATTCACGATTTGGTTTGGACTCCAACTTACCTTTAATTTCTTTCAACAACTTAACCGATGACCTAATACTAATTTTCACATCATACAACGGATTCAAATTAGCCATATAGAGAAATTGCTATAAAGATAGGGGTTCTTAAATGTTTAACAGTTACAATTATGGTTTGATCTGGAAGCCGGAGAGGATGAATTTACTATTTGCATTTTCAGGGTGGGATACGAATGGGTTGTGGGAAGGTGGGTGTTTTCTTAATGCTTATTTAACCAATTAATAAGTTGCCCAAAAAACAATTCTAGAAGTTGCCCAGCAATAATGCATAAGTTGCCCCAAAGTACATGTTGCCAGATGTCCTTTAATATTATTTTATTTAAAGTAACTGTTCACTAAAAGACAAAAAATGTACAGTTGCCCAAATACGGTTGCCCAGTATTTACAAGTTGCCCAATACGAAATACCTTACACATACCTTACATATACCTTACCCACACTTACGAGTGTTGTACTTGATTCACAAAGTTTAGGGACACATGGCGCATTTATATTCAGTTGCCCAATCTTCACAGTTGCCCGATCCACATTTGGAAAGAGAAAAAAAAAAAGTCTAAAAAGTGACAAGACAAAAGTTGCCCGATCCACTTTTAGAATTTCCCCATTAATATATCTCATTTTACTAATCACGAAAATGAGCGACTAAAATTTGTCTCTCCAAAATATGTGAAAAAAATTGGGTATATGAAATTTCAGTTTTTTAGTGACTTTGTAAATCTTATATGTATTTTGTTTTTTATACTTATTTAATTTATTAAGTAATTAATATGTAACAAATTTCATTCATCTTTTGTTGTTAAAACTTTATAAACAGATATATGGCCTAAATTATCAGAAATTTATATTTAGGATTCAAAAGGCTCCGCAACACGCCGCAGCCTAATTCATCGTTATAAACTATAAGAAATAGGATATGTATCACGATGTATAACGGTTCAAGATGAGGTTTAGATCATCCGTACGTCTACTACTTATAACATGCACCCCGTTTACATTCAGGCATACATTGGTGAAACACTCCTTGTATTAAAGAAACCGTGCACGACTCATCTCCTTAACCAAGACCTAGCCCAAACACAATATGATATCATCACTAGGATCACACTCAACATAAGAGCCTTGTAGAACGATCATGACACAACTAGAACCTATAAAATTAGGATCTTGGTTCAACACAAGAGGAGAAGTATCTACACTAAAATAAAATCTTGATACAATGCCTCTCAACACGGGGATCAAGACTCAAGACTTATTGATTTAACTTATCACTCAGCATTGATAGACACTAATATTTCGAGGGTTGAAATAAATGTATGATTACAACTTTATGACTCAATGGGTGTAAGTGTAAATTACTCAAGTGAGTAAACAAAAAGACTATGATGATTACACTTGATGAAGTGACAACCTATTTGAAGTGTTCTTTTGTTATATATAGAACGAGTGTGATTCTATCGCACGTTGCGGCGAAGAAAAGAACGTTATTTTTGTAAATTAGCTAAATTTTCTCTCCTATTCTTCCTATTATCTCCTAAAAACTAAATAATATGAATTGGTTTTGTTTTTTCTCACTTCTTTTATCTTCCTTTTAAAATAAAAGTTAAGAACACAATGTACGTGATTCTTGAATGAGGTGGATGCCTCCTGTTAAACTCTATTCCAAAAATCAAAACTATTTTCTTTCATATTTTGAAGTGTTATTCCATTTAACTTTGCATAATTTGATACAGTACACAAGTTAGTAGGTTAGTATTACAAGTATACAACAAGTTTTATGTTGATTTTAATGAACTTTGTAGAGCTTAACGCGTGGCATTGCTTAATAAAATGCAAGGCTCGTCGCTCCCATGCGCTTTTCTTCTAATTTCAATATGAAAATTGAATCCACGTTTAAGCTTGTGACTAAATTAACATAATAATCGTAGACTTCTAATTGAAAAGATGTATACGACACATGTAATTGTGATGCCATCATATCATATGTAGAGATGAGATCAATATAGAACTCATATTTGTCATAGAACTAATGAACCAATCATAGTCACACATTTTTATTTTTCATTTTTTTTAAAACAACATATCTTGCAAACGGTAAATCTTCAAGCTACAAAAAAATACCATCACGACGAGAATTAAATCATCTTTCTATAGATATGCATTGTTATATACTTTCGACGAACTTTTTTTTCAACGAAATTTTTTTAAAAAAAATTTCCGCCCAGAAAAATCATATATGATTCGTAAGAATCATATGTGATTTGTAAAATACAAATCACATATGATTCTTACGAATCATATATGATTTTGTAAAAATCATATATGATTCGTACAAAATCGTGTATGATTCGTAAAAATCACATATGATTTGATTTTAACGAATCACATATGATTTTTACAAATCATATATGATTTTTCTGGGCGGAAATTTTGAAAAAAAAAAAAACTTCGTCAAACAAAACTCGTCGAAAGTATATAACAATGCATGTCTATAGAAAGATAATTTAATTCTCGTTGCGATGGTATTTTTTTTTCGCGTAACGATTTACAGTTTGCAATATATTTAATTTTTTTTAAAAAAGGTGAAAGTTTATTTTTTTTTATTAACAAATGAGTGGCTAAGATTGCTTGATTGGTTCTACGGTAAAAATTGGTTCTACACGGAACTTTTGGCATCATATGTATTGCTTATCGACGACGCGCGACCAATTATGCTAGCTCCTATTAAAAAGCTTGTGTACCAATAGTATTTTATTTTGTGTAAGAAGCTTCTCGATTAAATAGCTGTGGGTTTAATACATGCTTATAACATGTAAGATAAATTTGTTATACAAATGTTGTGAAATAGTTAAAAAAAAAAAATCGCTGTTGGAAAAAAGAAAAAAAAAATGGTTGCTGCACCCAGTTTTAAGAGAAGAAAAGTCATTTACGAAGAAGCATGGTCTTGATCCTTAGTTGCTCATAGGTGCCATTGAACCTGGCCCAGTGCACATCAATTTATTGAATAAAAAGCTCTTGACCTAATAATCTCTCATATATTTCTTTCAAATCTATCCATCCTATCGATCACATCTATATCCATCACCATTTACATTTTCATCACAACAGTAGTCACGTATCCATTATTATTTGGTATATTAGTTATTGCTACACACTATAAGAGTAAATTGCAAAAATCGTCCTTGTGGTTTAGCCAAATTACATTTTTCGTACGTATAGTTCGAAAAGTACAGGTGGCCTCCCTATAGAGAAACCTTAGGTCTGATTTCATTCTTTGTCAAATTGGACTAAACTACTCCTCTGTTTTTTTCCCTTGATTTTTATTTCTTTTAACAATTGAATAACAAAATCTAAACTCCTAATTTATCATTTTCCAACCATAGTTTATAAAGCTTAAATTATTAATCATTAACAACAACCATCGTAATCATAATCTTCTTCAACCCTCATTACCCTGAACCACCACCATCATCATCTTCAACATCACACCCATTCAACACAATCTAAAATTAACAAAACAAAGCCTTACAACTTGATTTCTCTATCAAAAATAACATCAAACCCATACACAATTAACATCCCCATTCGTCTTCACATTTCACTTTTAGAATAATAGTCTTAATGATACTAATTTTACTATCTAAAATCAGAAACCCTTCACCTCCCCATTTACAGTCACTTCATCATCTATCCCAACCAAAAATAAAACATAACCAATTTATATATTAAAGGGATCCGGCGAATCACGAGGCCAAATCAAGTCGGCGGCAGACAAAGGCAGTCACATCTAGCTGGTGACTGCAGGCCTGAGCGAAGGGACGGAGCGACGAACAGCGGCGACCACAACCCAATTTAGGGTTTGGTTTGTGCAGATCTTAAGGTTTTAGGATTGGATCTCATTTTGCTTTATTTAAAGTGGTGGTTGTTGATAAAAGTGAATGTTTGTCCTGAATGATGAGACAATAGATAAAACAGTTTAAGTAACAACACATAATGTAGCTTTTCAACGTATAACTCTTTACTGATACAAATCAAAGAATTACAAAGTGTTGTGCTGAAAACACTTAATTGAATGAAAATGTATAACTCAGTTCTCTGAACAAGCAAACTTAGAATACTAATTTTCCAAGTGAACTTATGAGTCTATGAGATACTCGATGTAAGTTCAACACGAGAGTAAATGCAGTTTAATAAATTCAACAAATAGAATGGGAAGCGGCAAGCATTTACTCTCGACCAACATTCTTTTATATACTAGGTATGAGGTAGTTGCTAGATGGGTTAGGTAAATACATGTCAAGCATCCCATGGAAGAAGTACAGTAAAATACATCTTCTATTCATTGCATCTATTCTGGGAAACCCGCCAAGCTTGCTTTAGTGAGCTTTCCACCAACTCATATCTTGTTTGACTTTTCACCAAATACAATTTATCCCGCTCGATTGTATATTTGAAAAGTCCCGTTAAACTTCAAGGACTATAAGCTAAGCTCTAATGGTAGTGGGAGAGTTGAGAGGTTCATCAGGGTATTGCTAACCTGTGATGAACCCTTATCCTTCAGCATGTGTTTCTTCTACATGCTATCTGATCGACCAACATTAGCTAGTGAGTATGTCGTCAGGTAATTTTCAACATCCTTGTAGATGTTTATGACTTGAACTTTACTAAGGTTGCTCGCTGATTTCATTATCAGTGAATCATCTTGAGATGCTCTTTGATTCATTATTAGTGTGTCTTCTCTACTTAGACTAATTTATGTTCAAACCATAGTAAGAAATTATTGGACATTGAATTAACCTAACAATCTTC
Source organism: Artemisia annua (assembly GCA_014162995.1). Lineage (NCBI taxonomy): Eukaryota > Viridiplantae > Streptophyta > Magnoliopsida > Asterales > Asteraceae > Artemisia > Artemisia annua. The sequence continues at coordinate 111,464 of LBNU01005403.1, read as the reverse complement.
TCCTTATGCTAAGTCTAAATTATTGTATGTGAGCAAAACTACTTCTTCTTACACTTAATTGACAGAGAATAAATAACAAAATGATAATTTTTTTAAGAAGTTACGTTGATAACTTTACAACATTTAAGCCTCAAACTCCCTAATTTGCCTTGTCGCTTCTTCTTTGTCAGACCTAATGTCAATCTCCCAAAACATAGTCTCTGCGAACACTTTTTTCAAACACTGAGTCCAACTTTATACCTTGGTGAGGTCTTATTAGCTGACGTGTTGATGCAAGATTGAACTCACTTTATCTTTGGAAGCATAAGTGATTGAGCTTGTTGAGGAAGAACATACCAGGCTCTGGTTCTTCAATCACCTGACCATCTATCCCAGTGACTCCCTTAGGTGATTCAAGGTTCGTGTGCATGCGATCTACATTTGGTTCAACAGTGGCAGCTTTTGAGTTTAGTTTTCTAGAAGCATCATACAATTCTAACCATTAAGAGAATCACATATCTTTCAATTTGAGGTTAGAGTAAATATCAAAGTTTCTCTTTCATGATCTCTGTATACTTCCAATTTTTCACGTTTAGTCTTCTATCTGATGCCACGGATCCATTTCCTATCCTTGAAGCTTATGCATTTTTTATAATCCATTTTGACTCTTGCAAGCTCATCGGCTCTTTTGGCTTTAATCCCTGCGTATTCCTTCTTTTGTTCAGCTAGCTGAGACTCTTCGATTTTGCTAAGGACTTCTCGAGAAGCTAACTGAGCCGCTCTTTCATTAGCAAGTCTTGATGACCTTCTTCATCTACTTTCTTCTTTCCTTTGTCAGCTTGTGCAGGACTTGGTGTCAAAGACATGTGCTCAGTCGCTAAGCCTTCTTGTAAGTGGGATTGAAACAGATTGGTAGAAGAAAACTCTTTATAGCTCATGCCAAAAGGAGGAAGCACTGATTGAAGGGGACTTAGCATTTTAAGTACAGATGGTGGAACATAGATCTTTATCTTTGCTTCCTCAGTCTTGGGTTCTTCTTCAACTTCAACATAATTCTTTGTTTCTTTTACCGAAAGGAACACTTCAAGTGTATTTTCAGGTTCCTTTGGAGGTTCAGGCTCCCTCTTAGATGGTGAAGGGCTGAAATGATCAGAGGAAGACACGGATTCATAAAATGGAGACTTTGTCTATTTGGTTATGGCGCGAGAAGGATCCTATGATGATTTCTCTCCCCTTAGAAGTACGCTGGAAGGGGCATCCGCTAGTGTGGGATCCTCTCAACATGTTCTTTCAATACATCAACACATTTCACTATATTAAAGTAAGTAAGCCTGATATCATTAGTCATTAACTTGAAATCAACAGGCAGAGAAGTGGATATCCTTATAACCTTATCAAATATGTTTATCAGATTTTAGAGAACTCTGTTATCGTGTATTAGCCTCTCTAACATGCCATCTCACTTCTTATCCATATGCTTCATGATAGAAGAATTAAACATAGCAAACTACTTGCTGATCTTTATATCCAACATTTTGATGCCTTTGAGGATAGGTGTGACAACATTAGTGAGTCTTCCAGGATTAAGAGCTTATTTGATTAGGTTTGGAAGCTTGTCATCCAAAGATTGATTTATGATAGAAGAAAGCTTGGCAGTAAGAGCATCATTTACCGGCTGTGGAAGTTTTTCTTCTAAGGTTGTATTAATGAATGGAGACAATTTGGCAGTGAGAGCATCATTGATCATAGTTGGAAGTTTATCATCCAAGATAGCTACCACCATATTTGCAACCTTTTCTTCCAATAATGCATCAACGGTCTTGGGGGTGTCTTTACTTCTTTAGTGAGACTCTCAAGCAGAATCCATCTCTACTTAACTTCCTTATGCAATGGATTAGTCCATAGCCTTGTGAACTTGGGAGGAGTTGCTAAGCAAATTTACTTGGCAAACAATTCCTGAACATCAGGCATCATGGGAATATGTACTGGTTCTTGAATGATTGGTAATGGATCATCTATTGTTGATGACTCAAGAGTAGAGATCTTCTCATTCTTTCCTTCTTTTGCAAGTTTGTCATATTCTTCTAAGACTCCATCTATGGTGTAGAACACCTAATTTACCACTTCTTCATAAGCCTCTGAGTAATAGTCATACTCATCCTCTGACATTTGCTTAATCTCAAGGTCTGCCTTACTTACTATCATATGTATAACTGTATTTGAAAATAGTTACAAGGTTTTAGTTTCAACAATTAACTCCTCTCCAACAGTCTGGTTTTGATCTGCCTGGTCCTTAGAGCCAAAAGGTGAAATTATAATGTATGGGTGAAGTTTGTGAATGTTTAGTGTCCTTCTCATCAGTGAGTTATAAACTTCTCACTAAGTCGTAAGGATCTTCTCGGTGTCCCTCTGACAAAATATGTGATTTTCGAATTTCATCATTGGAATCCTTTGATATACATGAGGGTTGTGTGTTCCTCTCATCAGAGAGTTATGTAACTCTATCTTAGTCGAAAGAATCTTAAGTTTTCCTCAGGCAAAGGTTGAGATTTACGAATGCATTCTTTGGAAGGTTTCTATGAGTTATTTTCATTGTCTTTCTCTTTAGCAGGGTGAGAATTGCTTGCTGATTAAGTATGATCTTTTCATTGTCCCAAGGACGCTGAGTGTGATTTGTCAGTGACTTCTGATGGATCTTTTGATTTAAGTGATTGAGTACCATTAGGGTCTGATTTAGGTTTAGAGTCCCCAAATGGTCAGGCTTTCAGACCCAAGCTGTTGTTTCCCATGGTTCAGGCCAAGAATGGTATAGTCAAGTTTGGGTGTTAGAAGCCCTAAACCATCTTTTGCTAGTGTTGATTCAGCGTGAAAAGATAATAAATTAAGAGTTGACTATGACAAACTTGTTGGTCGATATACATCCTGACCTGGTTCCTCAACATTGTTACCACCAGCTTTTTCAGTCTCTATATCAGCTACCTCATGAGTAGCTGATGTCTCCCTTTGACAACCATTCTTATCATGCATAGATACTGGTGTCAGGTTTTGAGGTTTTTCATCCTTTTTTTCTTCATCAGGTGCAGTATGTTTATAGGATGAGGCTTACCTTTCGAGGAGGTTGGTGTTTTGGGTTTCTTGATTTTTTTTTTATTTTGTGTAACTCTTTGGGTTTGGGAGAACTTGGTTCAGACTCTGAAGCTATCTTCTTGGTTTTGGGTTCCCTTTTTTACTTAGCTTTTGTGGTAGATACCACAGGCTCAACCAGCTCACTTTCATACCCTAGCTAATTGACACATATGAACGTTAAAAGGCACCTTGTTTTTCTTTGGATGGGTATTATAGGTCTGATTACCTATCTGAGCTCCCTTGAAGGTAGTCTACTTGGAGTTTTTGTAATCTTTACCCATAAAATGTTCTATCATCAATGTAATAAACCTAGCATACCAGATGTTTAGTGTTCTTGGGTTTTCATTAATTTTTTTACAAAGGTCATCAAAAGTGAGTTTGGCATAGTTTTGGTTTTTACCCCAAATCAGTCCATATGCTTACATATTCGAGGCATGTGTCTAAGAATCCATTAGTTAAGGAGGTTGGGGCGCGAAGAGCAAACCGCTCTTTGATCCCCCGGTGAGTTGGATGGGAAGAGACATATGGGGTTATCAAGCATTTGAATTGCCCCTTTCTTTTGGAATAGTAGAAACTAGAAAGTCCTCTTCTTAAGGGATTTTATGCGGGGACCCACAACCATACATACATACAATTGTGTTTTTCATCCCAAGAAAGTTGATAACTTTTTCAGAAAAGATTCTCTTTAACAGTGGAATGTCTATTCAATAGTAAATATATTTTGCATTTAGTTACTCATTTATTAAAAAAATATCTTTTCTGAGAATTTGTTTTGGTTTTGTTTTATCAGGGACAATTTGATCTATATTTAACATACCAAGCTCAGCTACCAGTTTAGTAAAACTAGGCTCAGCTAGAGGTTTTATAGAAATGTCAGTGAGCTGGCAGTCAGTTGGTATGAAATGAAGTTCAATATCACCTTTCATGGTGATCTCTAATGATGTGGTACCTGCTGTCAATATGCTTGGACCTTGAATGAAGAACTGTATTGTTAGAGATGGTAATGGCGCTGGTGTTGTTACAGAAGATAGGTACTTGGTCATAGTGGATCTCATAATCAACTGGCTGACTTTTCATCCAGAGTAATTGAGCACAACATCCAACCACTGTTACATACACAGCTTCAGTTGATGACATAGCCACAGAGTTTTTTTTTCTCTACACTCCACCTAATGACATAGTTGGCTGATGCTGATAAGGTTGTGTTTCAGACCATTTACATATGCTACCTTGGTGAAACTATTCCATTACATTTTATTGTACCTTATCTTTTTGTAGAGTTATCTCCAAAGACTACTTTAGGATCTAGTTTCTATGTATATCTGTACAGATATTGTTTAACCCTTGTCATGTACCTAGAACAACCACTGTCTATGTACCATAAAGATCTTTTCATATCTCCCTACAAAGATAATTACACTAATCAGTTTCTTTTGTGAAGCTACTTTTTAGTAGGTTCTTGTGATTGCTGAATAGCAATCTTTAGTTTCCTTATCTAAGGAATGTTCTAAGTGGGAGCTTATTTGATATGAAAGATGGCCTCATGTTCATAGCTCTTATAAATTTGACAGTACTTGCAAGGTTTAAAAACGTTGGTGTTTCAATGATCTTTCTTGAGGTACTAACATGTGGAACTTGTGATTTAAAATGATTAAGGTTTCTCATCATGATTGCATGGTGAGGATTTTCCTTGGTCATATGGTCTGTTCCATTACATTTCTAACACATTAAGTATATGTAACAGTCCTTAAAGATGTGATTCTTATATCCACATTGAATGCGAGGAAACTTAATTCTTTGTTTGTGTTTAAGAGAATTATTTTTGCCCGATTTGGATTGTAAGGTAGGATAAATAGATAGAGGCTTCATTTGTTTTTTCAACCCTTAAAATTCTTTTACTAAGTTCAAAAGAGTTTACTCAGGGATAGCAATGACCTTTTCAGGTTCATGTGTTCGTTTGTCAAAAGGCTTTCTTCTGGTTAGGTCTTTTGAGAATTCTATTCTCAGGTACATTGACATCATTGTCAGAGACCGATGAGGTTCAAACATTTCTTTCAGATTTGTCAGATCCCTCTGAGGTACCTTTGGGATCAACCCCTTTGAATTTGGGTAGGTCAGGTAGAGGTTCAACATTATATTATTCATAGTTAGAGAGTTCATCTAGGGTATTCTCAGAGTGAGAGATCCCAGGGACTTAGTAATTTAGACATAGAATTCTTCCTATGTCAAAGTTTGCATTTCACCAGAGATGCTTCTACCCTCAACCCAATCTGAGGATGTACCTACCAATTTCTTTTCCTAATCAGAGGATTGACAAATATCACTTCTTTTAAAGATATGTTGTCTTTACTCAGATAGTTACTGCGTAGACCTTTCTTGGCTTTGACATGGATTTGCATATTAATGCATTTATCCAACTAATTTGAGCTCTAGTCCATTTGTTTGAGCTCTTAGTTCATTTGTTTGTAATACTTTGTAACTCTGAGACTATGTATTTGAGATCTTGATTAGACAAAAACCGTTTATTCTTTTCAAGTTGGAGTGTCATACAGTGACTTTTAAAATTTTTTAGGTCTAAAGTTTCATTTCTACACTCATTGAGTTCTTTTTCTAGGCAGGTAAACTTGTTGAACAATTTCATCTTATGTTCTTCCACATAGTGGAGGTCATCAAGGGTGTAGTCAAGGACATGTTTCCTATCAAAAATATCATCCATTTCTAAAAGTTTATGTACCATTTTCATGGTGAGTTCAACCCAATGGGGTGACCTTGCATCATTTTTCCCAACAAAGGGCTCATCTTCAGCTAGAGCCATGTACGCCTTTATCATTACATGTGCAGCATCATTTGATGACAGGTATTTCATGTCCCAAGCATATGTCTCAGCTACCAAAAATTTTTCTCCCTTATTCTTTCCTTGTGGTTTGAAGATGAGACATTTTATCCCTTCTCTTTGTCTTTTTAGTTTGAGAGTTTTTGTGTAAGAAAGGATACTTTAGCTTTCTTTCCTATCTGAAAGGTTCTGTAATCCTTTTTAAGTTTATGACAACCTTTTGAGTGATGGTTGGGTATATATGAAGAGTTTGTGTGATAGTTGGATTTTGAGGGATAGGAAGGAGATGATGTTTTGTTGTTTCAATAGTCTTTTGGAAAGTGTCATGTCTTCCCACATCTAAAACAAGTTTCCTTTGACTTGTCTATTGTTTGCCTAGTTGTACCCACTCTCCCCGATCTTTTGTAGAACCACATTTAATTTGCTAAAAGGGCTCTATCTTGGAACTCGGCGTTTAGATCAGAGAGAAATTTATGATTGCTCCTTGTGTCTTCTTATACATCAGAGTCACTATCACGAACCTGTAAATTAGTGTTAGAAAACAAAGCAATTGGCATAGAGGTCGATTTATGAACCTTTGTATTCTCAGTTTGATATATTTGGTCAATGAGTTCCTCCAGATAGTTGTACTTTCAAAAGTGTAGCAAGGCTATCATTTTGATGGAGTGGTTGGATCTCTGAGTCTCATTTAGACTCAACCACATTTTAGGCGATCTGTTAGCAAAGGTGGCATTAACCTCAACTTGAGGGATATCAACACCTTTATGTGAAAGGTCATTTAGCAAGACCATCAGCCTGGTGTAAGTTTGTGCAACTTTTTCACCATCAAATGCCTTAAAGGCATTGAATTTAGCCTCAGTGCTGAAAGTTGGTGTCTCTGGTTTCAGATGGTCCTTTATGCCCTAAAACTAGGTCATTCTGCATTTCTTTGGTAGTTTTACATCTTATAACTGACTTAATGGTGTTCTTGGGAAGGGCAGAATTAATTATAATTTTAGCCTATTATATTGATTAGCAAGTCTTCTTTCATTAGGAGATCATTGCTTTTTTAGGTTTAGGTAAAAAAAATTCAAGTGTGGAAGTGAGGGCTTCAGGTATAAATGGACCATTTTTAAGAATTTCTAAAAGGAAAGGTTCTAGTTCATTAAGATAAACTAAAAACCTATCTTTCTAGTCTAGAAAATCGTCCACATCTAGTAAAGAGACATGAGTAACATGAACTCCCCCTTGAATCTAGAAGTTGTAGAAGATCATTATTTGGAATGTTTATAGTGAAAGTAGGGTCACCACCATTACCACATCCACTAGGAGGTGGACCATCATTGTTTCTGAAGTTATTAGCATTGCATTTATTTTCATTCATTTTTGTATTGAGTACTTGAAAAAAAATTAAAGTCAAACTTGCTCTGATACCAATTGTTTGTCCCAAATAATGTCGGTTTTATAAAACAATAGATATCACACTTTGAGGAAAGTTCAATACGAAACAACAAAAAACCAAAGAACAAACCACTCCATCCTGACCCTTTATTCTTATATCGTCCAACAGCCAAGATCTCATCATCCCATCATTTTAAATTAAGTGGAGGGGAAGATTTGTAAATTAACTGCACCCTCTCATTTACTCATACACGCTCCTTCTCTCTCCCCCTCTCATTATCTCACGGTTCCATGGCCCCCACCAGTGTTGTCTTTTTCATATCCATCGCCACCACCACGGTTTGATGCTCCTCCACGGCTGTTACCACCTCTGTAACCATAATCGTTCCTATTCCCACCAAAATCAGGGCCTCGATTGTAAGCCCTACCACCACCGTAGTTTCCATGACCTTTCATGTTATCATTCCTGATTATTCCAGGTCCTCTTCCACCAACAAATCTTCCACGATATCCTCCTATGAAAGAGTAAGTCGATTTATCTAAGTTATTTTCTAATTGAGATATTCATTACCATAGTAAGTAGTACAGAGTATTTATAAAGGGGTATATGAATACGATAATGAAATAAGACCCTTTTGAGGAGAAGAATAATTACTTTAACTTACTATTATTTTATTTATAAAATAGACAGATGTTGGAAGTTGATTAAGACAATGAAATTAGATAAGAGTATGTGAAGCCAAATATATAAAACATACTGGTGAAGCCTGAACATCAAATAAGATATAAATGAGTGAGAGTAATTCCTTAGGGAGTAGATAAAATCAAAGTAAAAAGCATATTCCCTGTAAGCCACTATTTGTATTAATTAGTACAAAATTAAACTTAGTTTAAATGACTTTATTTTAATTCAAAAACATGAATACTACAGTTACAATAGTGCTTTTGTTTTGTTCCAAAGTTTAAATGACTATTTCATTTCAAAAAAAGGGCTCTATGAAGATAATCAAACTTTTCAGTAGGGAATTAGTACAACATTAAACTTAGTTTGCTTGATTGTGGCAAGTCACAAACGTTATTTGAGGTAAATACTGTTTGATGCTGCAAAAAAATCTCATGTGATGCACCAAAGAATATCATGGGATTCACAATGAATCCCTTGAGATTCATACTAATCCCACGTGATTTCATACAGAATCCCATGGGATTCATACAGAATCACATAGGATTCATACAAAATCCCGTGGGATTTTTTTACGAATCCCATGGGATTTTTCTGGACGGAAATTTTGAAAAAAAAAATTCATCTTTTTACGAATCCCGTGGGATTTTTCTGGACGAAAATTTTGAAAAAAAAAAATCGTCTTTTTACGAATCCCATAGGATTTTTACGAATCCCGTGAGATTTTTCTAGACGAAAATTTTGAAAAAAAAAATCGTCTTTTTACGAATCCCGTGGGATTTTTTACGAATCCCGTGAGATTTTTTACGAATCCCGTGGGATTTTTCTGGACGGAAATTTTGAAAAAAATTTCATCTTTTTACGAATCCCATGGGATTTTTACAAATCCCGTGGGATTTTTCTGGACGGAAATTTTGAAAAAAAAAATCGGTTTTTTTACGAATCCCATGGGATTTTTTACGAATCCCGTGGGATTTTTCTGGACGAAAATTTTGAAAAAAAAAGTTCGTCGAAAGTATATAACAATGCATGTCTATAGAAAGATGATTTAATTCTCGTCGCGATGGTGTATTTTTCGTAGCTTGATTTACCGTTTGCAAGATATGTTGTTTTTTGAAAAAAGGTGGAAAGTGGGTTTTTATATTAAATGAGCTAAAATGCCAATTTTGTCCTCCCTTTGTTATTTTTTGGTTTGATCTTAGCCATTAGATGAAATTTGAATGGATGGTTGAGATTGACTTATTTGTTTTTTAAATGATACATTTTTGCATGGATCTCACCTCATCAGACTTTAAGTAACAACACACAATGTAACTTTTCAACGTATAACTCTTTATTGACATAAATCAAAGAATTACAAATTGTTAAGCGGAAAATACTTGAATGACAAAGTATAACTGAATTCTGTGAAAAAGCAAACTTTGAATACCAAGTTTGCAAGTGAACTTATGTGTCTCCGAGAGACTCTTTGTAAGTTTAACTTGAGAGTAAATGCGCTTCAATAATTTAACAATTAGAATGTGAAGCGACAAGCATTTATTCTCGATAAACATTCCTTTACATACTAGGTACGAGGTAGTTGCTAGTGGGATTAGGTAAATACGTGTCAAGCATCCTATAGAATAAGTACAAAAAAGTACATATTTTATTTAATGCGTCTATTCTGGGAAAACCCACCAATCTTGCTTTAGTGTATAGTTCTGTCAACTATTCATTGCATTTTACCTTTTTCACCAAATACACGTTATCCCACTCAACTGGAGCTTTGAAAAGTCCCCTTAAACTTCAAGGGCTAAGAGCTAAGCTCTGTTGGTAGTCAGAGAGTTGAGATGTTTTGTTGGTAGTCAGAGAATTGAGAGGTTCATCAGGGTATTCTCAACCCCTGATGAACCCTTCAACATTATTTCCTTCTACATGCTAGCTGACCAAAGAGCCGGTCGGCCTAGAGTTGATCTACATCATATGATGAGAGTGTTATGTGTGCAACCATGACGTTGTTGAGTGGAGGGGTTTAATTTTGAATATCATGGGTATAAGAATATAACAATCCCACGTTTTTCCTAATAGTGTTATTACCTATTATTGTTTGACCAATTGATGGAGATGTGATCGACATATGCATACAATCTTTGAATTTAGGGTGATTATTCAAGATCCATACAGCAATTTGTGGAATAACTATGTGTATAAAACAAGTGGAAGTATGGTCCCCTCCTCACAAGTGTCATAGAGTAAAGCATTTGGCTTCTAGTTATCACTAAATATGGTAAACTTTTTCTATGGTTTATTGGCTTCTAGTTAACACTAATCTTCAACTGCTTTGTTAATAATTTACCACAATCATTAAGCCACGACGTGTTAGATCTGTGATAAACTTAAAAATTCTATAATATTAAATGTACAAAAGAATCGAAAATGACGTGCTTTTAAAAACGATATTGGAATACGGAACGATTATCCAGAAAGTGGATAAAATTTAATTAACCTAATGAAAGAAGATTTCTATATTTGACCAACAAAATCACAACAACCAACTTCTTTGATGAGATTGTGGTGGATTACAACAACTAAGGTGCCCTACTTAAGTGTTCTAAACGAAATAAGCTAGGTTTCTTGGGTAGGATTTTGTTAAGTCATAATGTGGGACATATTTGTGTCAGCACGAACACATAACTGATTCGTAATATGACAACACCTTTTTTTTTTTCTCCAAAGATCGATTTGAAACACAAGATACTTGACGCAATGCATACATGCATGTACTTACCTTAGGAGTATCTGCATAGGAAAACTGAGTGATTCATAGTCATACTAATCAAAGGAGGACTTATTCATCAACTTCTAGTCAAATTTATTACAAACACATTAAACAACATATATACTGTTTCTTGTTCAACATCTAGCTAGTTCTGATCGTTCTCTTGAACGTTAATTATTCTGAGAATTGAAGTAGATAGGTGTATCTCCCTATAGATCAATTTAAAAAGAGAAAGACTAGAAGATTAAACTTGAGAGACTTGAGCATATGTTGTTAACAACATGCCAACTTTAGACTTAAATCAAAGATCTAAACTATTATGAGACATTTATCAAATAGTTATACAGTCTCAAAACATTAGTGATAAAGTATCGCTTCCTGCTGCATAAATTTTCAAATTAAACCGGAATCCACGTCACTAAAAATAGATTATTTAAGAAGAAGCCTTGTTTTTGTTTTCTAGTTAAGAAATATCTACCCTTTTTGGACTTTGGTAATCAAATTATGAAAACTGACCCACGGCAACAACCCCTATAAACCGACCGCATAGCTAGTATATGTAAAAGCCACCTTTATTCCATCAACCCCATGTTGAACAGAGAAGAACCCGAAGAGGCAAGTGGGACAATGTTCAAGAGGTACATCTCGCAACATTATAATTGAAATAAGCTAGGATGAATGCAACAGTGACCGCCACAAGTCCGCAACATGCTACACCTCTCTCGCCAATTTGGATAGAGAAGTCCTTCGCTAGTTTGACTCCTCTAATATCACTTTCAATCGTGACGCGTCTCTTTTTGCATCAGTTGTGTCTCCTCAGCGTCACACCAGCACTTTCCAAACCGACAAACCTCTGCTAATGGTAATGTGTCTCTTTCTATGTCACGTACTACACATATATAACCCACAAACACTCACCTAATACACAAACGGCCCCTCACCTCTCGACCCTTGTCCGTTGCCAAACCAAAGAGATCCAAACCGAAGCAACACCGAAGAGGTGGCGCCATTGGTGTCACATTCAACATCTTTTTATTCCGTCAAAATTTTGATGTAAATTTGATATTTTTTAGTCGTTTAGCAACAAAATATTAAAAAATAAATTTATTGTTCTCATAGCAAATCTGTTGTAAATATCTATAGATTTGCAACATATGCAACGACATATACTCAGTAAAGATAAAATAAAATAGGGGCAATTGCATATATACCCGCTAAAACTAGCATATTTGCATATATATCTAAAACATGCTTAACTTTCATTGTACATGATGCATTGAAAACTTTTATTTTGTAGAAATATGCAAGTTTTTGAGTTTTAATGGGTATATATGCAATTCTCCAAATAAAATAATTTCAGTTTGTTGCTATTTAGTCACAAAAATTTAAAAATTTGCAACGTTATTGCAACGGAAAATTAATACCAACGTGTGTTGCTTTGAAGCCGACGCAAACGATGGTAGCAGTCTAATTAAGGCGAAGCGAGCCTCTCAACAAAATCACACTTTCGTTCCGTTTATTTTTAAAGAAGTGATATAGATGGCTAAAATATACTTGTATGACTAAAGATATACCTAATCAGTTCATTATTTGACACATCTTATATACATTTTCTTTCTCGTTATCTTTATCGTTTATCTCGACAAGTGTTACAATATTATCATTAAACATATCTGTAAGCATGGTTAATAGGCATCAAATCATTTTTCCTATATCAAATAGTACCTCATAGGCGGCCAAAACAATAAAACAGTACTTCAAAGTTAACCATCATTATTATGAAAGGTATTATCAATTGTTTCCTAGCAAATAAAATGTATAAAGCATCAGTAACCAAGAACCTTACACGTAGAATATGTCTACATCAATCTTTTGTCGTTGGTATGAACTATTTGATGGTGATTTGGAATTGGAGGGTCCCAAATGTGTTAATAACTCGATCGAACAATCAAATCAAATATCATTAATTTAACTATCTTACTCAATTATAAACCTTAGTGGACCTCACATCGCTTCTAAAAAAGTAATTTAAACAAGGCCATGTATACTTCCCACTTTTGGATTACATTTTGTACTGCCGTATGTTTATGTTAATTGAAAACAACAAAGGTTTTTTTTTTTTTTTTTTTTTTTTTTTTTTTTTTTTTTTTTTTTTTTTTTTTTTTTTTTTTTTTTTTTTTCTTNTTTTTTTTTTTTTTTTTTTTTTTTTTTTTTTAATTTATTTATTTATTTATTTATTTATTTTAGCAGTAGGCTATGTGTATTTAATATAGTTTTTTACTAAATCATATCCAGTTTCTGTAAAAAAATGGCTAAAAGTCGTGGGCTTGATTTTCATAGTTTACATAATACAGTTAACATATAAACCACGTGACATAAACTATGAATATAACTTGATCATGTAGCTAAACCGGATCGTTGGTATAAACATCTTTTAAGCACATAATCACATTTCACACGCTTGGTATTTTAAAAATTTTCATGAATTTGTATTCATGTATCGATTTAATCATGCATCTATATCCCAATTCTATACAATTTAATTGAATCAACATCAACATACATGTATAAACATTAATACACACATATGAAAAGCCATTTTTTTAAATCATTATAATTTGTTAAATACATATCCATATCATAATGCTTTTGTATCCATAATTCAAACGTGATAATTTCAACCGGTTAAGGTCAACTTGGTTTGCATCTTCATCATATGGGGCGGGTTTGAGGCGGGGCGGCGATCTTCATCCTCAAACCGATTAGCAAACCACCTCTTAAACCTGCCCCGGTCTCCATTAGAGATGTTATAGGGGGCTTATTAGAGTGAAATGCTCCGCCAACCAGCTCCGATCCCTGTTAGGGCTCTTATCGGAACGTCTTTTTGGGCTCAATGCTCCACCAAATACACATCATTCCCCATTTATTATTATTATACATCAAAATTTAGCAATTATATGCAATAAAGTGAAAAATCAAAACCTACTAATTATATACATACTAGCCTTAACAAGTTTTAAACAAATTAAACATAAATAATGACAAACCATCCCTTCTCTTTAAAAAAAATGACAGAAAAGAAGTTTTTTTAATCACAGTTGCAAAGATACTAGGGATGGCAANGAGTTTTTTCTTTTAGATAAATTTTTAAAATATTCCGGAATCTCGATTAACCACCAATCAATCGTACGAGTAGGGATGGCAACGGGGCGGGTTTGGGGCGGGGCGGCCATCCCCATCCCCAAACCCGATTACCAAAGTTCTCCCCAAACCCGCCCCGATCCCCATCGGGGATCTAATCGGGGCGCCCCGTTGGGGCGTGATGGTCCCCCAAACCCGCCCCGTATTAATCGGGGATCTTATCGGGGCGTCATCTTTGGGTGCAATTCTCGACTAAAGCCACACCATTTCACATTTATTGTTATTTTTATACCGTCAGCAATAACAAACCTATTAATAATCAATTAGAAACAAGCCTTATTTAATTTTCAATGATAATATTATACGTAAATAATGATAAATTATACCACAAAAAATAAAACTTAAAATATGACACTAAATGAGTTTCTATAATCACAATTACGCATTCTTATATATCTAAAAAATAACAATATTAAAGTAATATTTTTTATTATGTAAATACTAACAAAATACTATATATGTATAGATATATTTGTATATATGTATTTATTAATCGGGTGGGGCGGGGCGGGGCGAGGAATCCCCGCTCCCCGCCCCAAACCCGATTAAAATCCCCGTTTAATCCCCAAACCCGCCCCATAACCCAATTAGCATGCCCCGCCCCGCCCCAATTGTGTCGGGTTTCAGGTTTCCCCGTCGGGTTCGGGTTTTTTTGCCATCCCTACGTACGAGTCGTGACATATAGCTCAAAGTCAAAAGTGGCCTTCCGTTATCTTACTCCAAATCAAATATGATTGGTCGATGGAAGAAAATGTCAAGAGTTTTGCATTTAATTACTTTCTGTAAATAGATATCCATTTTACTAACGAATTTATTTTTGTGGACATAAACATTTATATTTTCAACTAATGACTTAAAAACCATCATGTTCAATCGGCTCGATTTCATCATTTTTTTTTCTTTTCTTTTTTTTTTATTTAAAGGGTAATCCACCCGGTAAAATATATTACTCCAAAAAAACGTTTAAGAACAATGGAATGTGGCTGAAGTACCACATTAAACGCAAGCAATCGCTTGACACAACCACTAAATCATTTATGACAGGCCATAAATGACAACTAGCTACAACGAACAAGACCACCAAACCAAAACCAGCATAAAATAATGGAAAATGTTTGATGGACCTAATAAAGGGACCTAATCATGGACCTAATGCTTAAAATACTTGTACAGTGCACTATACAAGTATTTTAAGCATTAGGTCCATGATTAGGTCCCTTTATTAGGTCCCTTTATCAATGCTCTAAAATAATATACATCATAATTTTATGCAAAACATATAAAACAAACTAGTTAAGACAAAAATCATGAATACCAGCAGCCTTTAATTGTGCATGAGAGAGGCCAAAATCAGCATCATTATAATTGTTGTCGTCACCCGTATCCGCTTTTCATTGCTCATAAAGACTCTCCTCTTTACCTCCACTTCCAGAATAGAGCGTCCCAATGTGAGCATCAAACACTTCATCATCATCGCTGTCAGAAACTACTACATTGCCTACCTTAGAGAATGGGTTACCCATCTTATTTGAAGAATCAACCTTTTTAAGAGGTTTACCATCATCATCCACAAGAGTAACTTTCCCTTCAACAATTAGCTTTTCAATCTTCCCAATTTTCAATCATTTTGATTTTTGAAAACCTACATATATATAATTGAGTCATGCTATTTATATACCACATGTTTTTTGACCAACAGNCTAAAAGATACAAAACTACAAAAATTCGAGAATATTGTTTTTGTTACGTAATAATATATGAATATAATATATGTATATGTATATGGATATATGTTTTGGGGCGGGGCGGGTTGGGGATGCTCTTCCCCGCTCCCTGCCTTGAACACAATAAAAACCACAGTTAATGCCCGAAACCCGCTTGTTAATCCAATAAGTATGCCCCGCCCTGCCTCAAAAAAATTCGGATTTCAAGTTTCTTCATTTTGTTTGGCTTTTTTGCTATCCTAGTAAATGAGTAGAAATAGAAAAAAGTGCGAAAGGAGAATATCACATAAACTAATTTAAAGAAATAATTTCTTCGAGAAATTGAGCAAGTTGCAGAGTTAGAAACCAACAGGGTTACGTATACTTAAATGACATTGGCAACCATTAGAACCAACCATTAATTATGGGGAACACTGCTCCATTCTTTAAGCTTTAATCTTTTACTTTAATGCCTTAAGCGTGCGCGTAATAGAACATACATAAAAGTATAAAACTCCTTTTATCTACTTTATAAAAATCATCATGTATGCAATTTATATCGTTTTGAAACATCAAACTCTCAGAAAATATATACTTCCCGATCATCTCAAAATTAATGTCTACTTTAAAAATACATATGTTTTGTTGACAGATAAAATGTCAACTTTACATATTATAAACGTTTTTATTAAATTTACTCACAAAACGCCATAGATATAGTAATTTTGAATTTAATAAGCTTCGATTTTACTTTTATATAAACTCAAATATGCGCTATCAGAACAAAAAAATCCGATGATATAAAAGTAGACACTTTTTTAAGACAACACAAAACAAAAATATGAATACTTAAATTAAGAGAAAGAGTGTACCATAAAAAAATTTGAAAACATGTGTAATAAAATTTAAGAAGCCCCGTGCAAAATTGAATGATTATTTTCAAACTTCACATAATCTAAGAAAAATATGACTATAACAATGCACCAATTAAATATCCTGTAAAGACCTTTTTGGATACTTATAATATGAAAGTATTTTCGTTGTCTCAAAATAAATGTGTTAGCATTGTTTTATTTTTTGTTGTCTCAAAATAAATGTCATATTTTGTGAAACTCACACATAAACCTAAACAAAATAGAAAATTAGAATTTCTTGCCATTGCATTAGATCAGATCGAGTACTACACATCTAGTAGCCAACTAAAGCGTTCAAATGCTCCAAGCTGAAATTTTACACATCTAGTTGTTACTAGCTATTCATGACCATTCAACCCACAATGGAAGACAAGATTTGCTCCTATGAACTATCTCTTATTAGCAAATATTTGCTATAATGTGTAATCTCATCACAAAGTAAATATTTCCTTAGTGGTTTGAGATCGATTTGCGTCAACTAAACTTACGATAAGAGCTAATAATCACTTTTCTTCTGTGTTGGTCTAGATTTAATTCAAGAAGAAAAATCTAAATATGTATACTTGTGCATATATCACTATCATATGCTCGATTTACACCACATGTAGTATAAACGAATTCTAATGACTGTATTCCAACTAGCAAAGCTTTCAAACCTTGGAACTAAGGAATATAATTTAGGAAATAGAAGTGGAAAGATGCAGAAAGTTATGCTAAATGTACATCAACATCATAAATGGATATACATGATCGCTTAGACATTCATGAAAAATAGATACGTTTTCCTTTGAAATAAACTACCGGTGATTGATGTAGTAAAAGGATTTTTTCTTTCATTCTTGTTTACTGTATCGGGATGCTTCTGTATCTTTCTTACATCCAAATCTTGAAAAAGTGAGGGCAAAGTTCTTTCAAATCAACATCTAATCTCAATAATGCTGGTCAAGGAATCTTGAAATTATTGTGATTTATGCTATAAGTGATCAATCCTTTCACTGATTCGTTTGTTTGTCTTATATTATTATAGTAATCAGATTAGGGCTCAAATTCGACTCTCGAAGTATGCTATAGTTAGCGAACCAGGAGCAATCTCTCTCTACCGGTGTGACAGTCTGCAGTCTCTCTATACTCAATCCAGTGTCTTTCTTCTTTAATAAGTACTAAAGACATAGTCATCACAAAAACTAAACTCTGCAATATTATGTACTACAATCTATTTTATATTTTTTTATAAAAAAAGGAAAAGTGTACTGTGGTAGATGTTTTTGACTGTTGACTTCATAAGAGTTTAAGTCTTTGAAGAAAAGGATATTGGGTAGTGGTAGGACACTTGTTAAATTGAACTTGTTCTATGCTACTTTGCTTTGCTTTTTTAATTTTACCTCCCTAGTTCCCTTTTGGGGAGTACGGAAACTTACTTTCCATGAATAACTAAGGTAAACCCACGAATCATTAACCCATATTTTTGAATCGGTTAATTCTTAATATGGACCATTAGCCGAAAGTGTTAATATTTTCTAGACTGGAATCTTTAAAATTCTCAAAGTACCCATGAGCTACTTTGGACCTGGGCTACCATAGTTAAAAACATGACATGTGTAATTTAATCATTAGTATGTCTTGTGGTAAATTACATATATACCTTCTTATTCATTTATTATTACATATATACCAACCACCTTCTTTACCCTAAACTCATATCTCATTTTCTCTCTCCCTCCCTCCCTCCCTCCCATCCACCACCGCCGCCGCTACACAGCCATCTCACACATCAAACCCAACTTTATATCATCGTTTTTGTCTTTGATCCGTAGTGTTTTAATCTTGGTTTAAAACAAAATCAGGTAGGTGTTGTAATAAGGTAGGTGTTTTAAGATCCCACATCAGATCTTGAATCTTAAGATACAAACAAATCTTGTTCGAATCAGGTGTTTTAATCTTGGTTTAAAACAAGGGGAATCTTGAAACTTGAAGCACGAATATTGGTTTCTTTACAAAATCAATATTGGTTTCTTTACAAAATCAATGAAGGATTTTTTATTTAGATCTTTAAAGATTAGTTGCATAATAAAGAACATGAAATTTTGAAAGTTTCTTTTGTTTTGGTTCTTTGATGATGGCCGGAGTTTGGTGGTGGTGATGGCTATGGAAGATAATTTTAAGAAGATGATGGAAGAGACCATGCTGCCCTTGCTTAAGAATCTGCATTCATATGTCGAATCCCTAATATTCATAGGGAATAATTTCAAGTGACCTTTCCAATAATATTAAAAAATGACAAATCATATTAAAAAGGTTTGAGGTAACCATACATGACCTATCAAATCTGATAAATAATTGCATTTGTCAGTTATGTTCCAGTCCATAAATCCAAAAGGGGTAATGATGGCCGGAGTTTGGTGGTGGTGGTGGTCGCCGGAAGAGTCGCCGGATTCTGGGTTTGAAGTTGGGAGGTGTTGGTCGGAGAAGATAAAGTGGGTAGCCCAAGGTAAAGTGGGTAGCCCAATTCCAACAAGAGGGCATATATGTCATTTACAATAAGACATAATAAGATAAAACAATACTAAATGAGACATGTGTCATGATTTTAACTATGGTAGCCCAGGTTCAAGGTAGCCCATGGGTAATTTGAGAATTTTAAAGATTCCGGTCCAAAAAATCTCACTATTTGTACTACTGGTCCATATCAAAAATTATCCCTTTTTGAATTTACTCAACTTCCGGAGGATATTGATAAAACCAAGGTTGTCAAGATCGGGATCATACCTAGGATCGTTTTCGGCTTTGCAAGATCGTTATCGTAGGATCGGATCGGGATCGTAAGATCCTATGAAAATGTATACATTTTTGTATAGGGGTTGTAGTTTTATATTTATATATAATATTTAATATGATAAACGAATCTAAATAGATGATAAAAGAAAATTTTATATGTTCAAGTACCGTAGTAGTAGAATATTAGATATATTGCAATGCTCACTTGCACAAAGTTACTACATATGCGCACCTACTTCTTGTTCAATATTTTTTATTATAGGTTTTTCTTGATAACATTTAGATTAATGCAAATATATAGTTTTAATTTATTGGTACGTGATACCGTGACTTTTTTTTTTATTATAGTATATAGATTAATACAAAAAGATAATGGATTGTATCTAAATGGAAACGACATAATTTATAAGAGGGCAACACAATATTTTTTTCTTGATAATCAAATAAATTAAATTAAGATATTCTGATAAAATTACTAAAAAGTTTTAAAATATAATTCATGCTTTTATATGAAACATAAAATAAATTATAAACAAAATTGGGTCAAGTATGTAGATGGTTTACTTCAAAAACAAGCTTCTGACATGTTACAAAACGCGAATCATTTTTCATAATAAACCCAAAAAGACAAATCTAAACTATTTCTAAATAGTCCATAAAAACATAATGATTTGACACTCATTAATCTTGCAAAAGACAATCAATTAACGACATCAAAATAATAGTTTTCATAAAGAATTCTTAGTCATTGGGCTTTAAGATATGGAATTATGCATAATAAGTTAATATAGCAATTTTTTTTTTAAAAATAGACGATCCTACGATCTTACGATCCGATCCTACGATCCTACGTGTGATCCTACGATCCTGATACGATCCTACTTGAATTACGATCTTGTTAAGATCCTGATCATTTGTGTGTGTAGGATCGTAGGATCGTACGATCCTATGATCAGGATCGCGATTTTGACAACTATGGATAAAATTATGACATTAAATTACATTTTACTGAGTTTATCTTTCTGCACCAACTATACACCTATTTCTCACATATTAATCATTTTATTTAATAGTCAACTACACCTCTGACGTTACATGACCGACCATATCTCCTCGAACACACCTCTATTCTTACTAGAAATTACACTATCTTCACCGCCATATCATTTGGATCATAATGCCACTCGTTTCGTCTATTTTCCTACACACCGGATTTCAACCGGTATGAAATTGAAGATGTCGTGATGCAGTTGCGAAGCGTGGGTCACATGCTCAAGAAATAGAACCCGTTTTCACCTAATGATTTCTATACTGCGACATTGATGTGTAAAATCTCGTTTTATATTTATAAACCAAATCAAATAGAGAGTTACCAACACTCTCGGGTAGTGTACCCAATCGCATGTAATATAGACTCGGTAAAACAAGGTCGTTCGCTGGAGAGAGTGAAATTAACAATATTTAAAAATAAATAAACAACAAATATGCTTTAAATCTACACGATAATGAAAATAGTAAATTAACTAAGATGAAAAAAAGTAAATAGTGAGATTGAAAATAAGAAGAAAATCAATAGATAAAAGACGTACTCCTTGCTAATCCTCTAACCTATCAATAACATGAAATGTGTATGCAATGTTCACCCAGGAATGTCCCAGTGAGTCTTTCGTAGTGTAGGTGTAATACCGGTCATTAGTCCCTACACACTTCGTCTAAAAACCATCTATCTCGTCGGCCGAGGGTGATAAACTAGTTAATGTCTAAGCATAAGATCCTCAACTAGCTTATATTGACATTGCTTTTGTGTGTGCGCCAGGCACTTAGTTACTAAGTAAATTTCCAGATTACCGTTCACTAAATTTTAAACCCTATCGTCTACCACTTTTAACGCTGTTAGTTCAATGGTCGATTCCTAACCACTAAGAGGTATCGGTCAATACATTAATGATTTTAGTACTTTAACTTTTAGATTGCAACTTACAAATAAACTACTTGCAACACGTAGCCCTGGTAAATTCAAAGGCGTAAGTCTTTAACTACAACATAAATTATCCGAAAGAAAGCTTGATAAACGTAACAATCATGTCATTAACGAGATATATCAACTAGGAGAGCACCGAGAGGTTTAGCGTTCCATAACAGAAAATAAACAAACGATAGTCGAGTTTGAAAAGTTAAACAAATTCATAAATATCAAATAGATGTAAACAAATGTTTATGATATCTTAATCTTTGATTTGATGATGTTGTAGTCTTGGGAATCATCTTGGGAGCTCTGTGAAACGTCTGCTCTTAAAGGGTTATGAAAACTTAACATAAATGTGTGGGAAATTTGGCTTTTAAGTTGAATAAAGCCCTGGGCCGGTCAGTGTAAGGATGAGCAAAAGAACCAAAGAACTGGAACCGGACCAAGAACCGGACCAGAACCATGAAGAACCGAACCGGAACTAGAACCACCGGTTCTCGGTTCCGGAACCAAATATCCAACAATTATAAAAATATGTAATCTTTTTACTTCTTATCAAAATATTAATCAAATCCTACGTGTCATTAAAAAAAAATCCTACTAGCCATCAAGGCAAACACTCTAAACTCTAATCTTTAATTTACTGAAATATCCAAAAATCAATAATTAAACTAAACCTAATAACATTCCAAGATCATTCATCATTATCAAAAAAAGTAAGTTTATATTTTATTTTTATTTGCATTCGATTAGCTTTAACATGTTAATCATGCTAAAATTTGCTAGCACTTTTATTAATACATTGTTTATTATCTAGCATCATCACGTACCCACTTTTATTAATACATTGTTTATTATTTATCATCATCACGTAGCCACGTTGTTTATTATCTATCATCATCACGTAGCCACATTGATTATTTGAGTTATGGTTTAGTTGTTAATTGTTATTTGCTTAAATGTAAATGGTTGCAAGTTCTTAAAAAGTTTAATTTTTTGTGTTTTTTTATTAGCTTAATAGAAAAGCGGTTCTTATACGGATAGATCCAAAAGAACCGGAACCAAAAACTATATTCGGTTCGGTTCTCGGTTCCCACTTTTCAGAAAAAACGATTCTCGGATCCACCGGTTCCGGTTCCGGTTCCAACCGGTTCCAGAACCATGCTCATCCCTAGGTCAGTGTATACGACGTATACACATTAAGTAGTATACGCCATATACTATCTTATGTATAGCGACATCACCAGTTCTTTAGGTGTATACGTCATATACAAAGGCAAGGAGTATATGTCGTATACTCTTCAATACTTAGGAAAAATTCACCGGATCCTTGTACTTTTACATCGTATACCAATTTGGGTGTACACGACGTATATCTTGATTGTAGTTTCTATTTTATTTTCTTTTACCTCCGTTTTACATAATTTATGCTCTTTTCCCCAAGAATTGTTCCATAGATCCAAATTAATACTAAAATGCAAAATTTAATAATTCAGTACCAAATATCGTATAACCACTAATTGTGGGATTTTAATCACAAAAACATTTTACTATTTGATGCTATCAGACATCCTGTGAATTGATTACAAATGGTTGAACAGAACAGGTTATTTTTGATAAAGAGTGCGAACACGTTACGAATATATTAGGAATGAATGTGACAGGGAACGCTGACAAGATAGTTTTCCAATAAAACTTGGTAACTTCAATTTCATCATCAATATCTAGTTGTGTTTCTTCCCCTATAAATTGACTATACATTTTCCTACTTCAGTCTATCCCTTTTAAACTCTCTCTACCTATATACACCATCTTAAACTCTATTTATGATATTTATGGCTACTCAATATTTACCGCTTTATGAAGCTTAATCACAGAGTTTCATTGAAAACCGATAACTTTGAAGGCTGGATTTCCAACTGTCCATGTTTTTTGACGTTTCAAAGGAGATGGTTGCAGTAGCAGCCAAGACACTATACAGATGGTACTTTGCTTGTAAAACACCAACGATATGCTATGATTGTTTCCCTGGTGACTGAAGTGTCTCAAGTCACCTACTAGATGTAGGGGCAACCAAAACCTAGTAAAGCCCCATTGATTGAACGAAAGGTGAGAACTTGAACAAACTATCCATATTAGAGTACATGTCTGTTTATCAACTGTTAATACAAATAATGTCAAAAACGTTATTCGCATTATTCGATCTCTTGTATTTTGATAATCACAAAATATAGAGACATGTTACATAAAGTTACGGTTAGTAAGTTTTAATCGAGAAAACTCGTTTCTTCCACGTAGCTACTACAACGTCACTTCAGGTATGAGAAAACTTTATACAGTCATTAGTTAAGTGATCAAAGAATTTTATTTTCTCCTAAACTTACATTTTTAAGTTTGACAAAACATTTTTCACAAAAGTATTTTTGTGTTTTTAAAGAAATGTTTTATTAAGAAAATATATTAAAAATTCAAATACGTAACAGCTATATTTCCCCCCAAATCAGTTAAACTTTCATCTAATAAGTTTTCACCACGTCAGGACAAAAAGAGGAGCGTCTGTCGGGACAGTCCATTAAATGGACCGGCAGTCCCTTAGTGATAAAGGACCGTCGCATGTTTAAGGGACCGTCAGCTCCTTTCATGTCGTGTATAAATACCGAACTGTTCCTTATCAGAAAATGAAGTCTTACACACACAAAAAAATTCTGTTTGATTTTTTTTCTTCTTTGATCACTATAACATGTCGGTATATGTTTATAAGTGATTTCCTCTTCCGCAAAGTGCAAGAGAAGAACTCTCGACATAGATGAAGATTCGAGATGTTATATGACTCCACACACAAACGTAACAAGTGTTACGATTCTAGTCTTCCCTCTATTTTCTTCTTGTAAATATTGTAAATACTTCTGACTTGTGTGTGAGTCGAGGATGGAGTTAGTTATGTGAACTTGGAAGAAGATGAAGATCCAAGAAATCTTGTAACTAGATTAGATATTGTATTTTTTTTGTGAGGAGAGTGGTGTCCTAGTGTGTAGGTTAGGACTTAGTGAAGTCGTTGTGTGAAGGCTTGGATCGGGTGATGATCCAAGTGTGTCATTGTGTAAAGGCTTGGATTGGGTGATAATCCAAGTGTGTTGTTGTGTGAAGGCTTGGATTGGGTAATGATCCAAGTGTGTCATTTGTGTGAAGGCTTGGATTGGGTGAAGATCCAAGTAGGACAAGATTGCTTGTTCGTGTGGCCACGTGGGCCTTGGAGTAGATTGGTTCTAGCTACGATTAGAACTCGACATTCCGCTTAGTGTCGTTAAACCTCGTGTAAGCTTGTGTACGGTTTGCTCCGCCTGAAGGAGTGTGTTGATATAGTGATTGATAACTCTCGAGTGTGGTACTCGGGGAGTGGAGTAGGACGAAGAGTGAGCTTCGTGCCGAACCACTATAGATCGCCGCGTCTCTTTCGTTGTGCTCTTTCCTTACTCTTTTCAAAATTTACTTGTTTGCATTCATTTGTAGTTTAATAGATATCACATAACAAGTAGAATTCAACAAGTTTGCAAAAGAATATTAACTGAATTTAAAAACGGCGAAACGTTTTAGCAAGTAAAAAGAAACGGTGAAACTACTCAACCCCCCTTTTAGTTTCTACATCAACCATAACCACCCTCACTACACTTTTTACATCAATATTCCCATCTTGATTACATCCTTTCATGTGAAACATTGTGGATGAAGTCAATCATTACAAAGAAAATGTTTCAACTACAATTGTTTCTACATAAATGTTGGTGTAGATCTTTCAACTAAAGGGCTCTCATTACTAGGATATAGTTTTAGATCACCAATGATGTCACACTCGTTAGAAAAGTGCTAGATTGAAATATTAAGTGATGGATGCAAAAGTGCAGTGTTGTACATGGGGTCATGTGTCCTCGCTAAATTTTCCAGCTTCTTAATACACGCACCATTTTTATCCAACTTTTTTATGCAAGTACCTATATCATGTGTTTGATTTGAGTCTTTTGTTTGCCAAATGAGGTTTTCCAACTTTTCAATGCAATCAACCAATCATTTCATTCATTATCTCGAAGATGCTTCAACTACTATTACATTTTTTATGGGTCTATTCGTTATTATGTAATAATTTGTAATGTGATATTTATTGAGTTAATGGAATGTATTTGCTATGGTAATGTATAGACGTTTATATTTAATACGATACGGTGTTATCATAATTTATGATAACTTTTATTAAACAAACACTAGAAGAAAAAATACATTAATTTAAACTAAAAACACTTGAAGCAAACATTTGAGTTTTAACGCCACAATATCAAAGATTTTTAGTTGTGTTATACTTAATTTCTTTTTTTTCTTTCTTCAACGCTCCTTTGTAGCTGCTAAATATCACTGTGTAGTATAAGAATTCTTTTTCATCCTTTTCTACATTTTTTTATCAATAACGCGACATACCTCTTCTCACCAAGACGATCTTGTCTTTTTATGGCGTCCAATTCTATATCAAAAGGCTTTATATCAGTATCTGAATTAATGAAGACTCAGAATTTGACATTGATGATGAGGTCATTTAGAATGAAGAAGCCATGAAGATTTTACCTTTAGAATTAAAGGGTTGGTATACCTAAGGTTGAAAGTCTTTCTAGGTAAATGTGTATATATAGGAGTGCATCTATCTTTATTATTTTTCGCAATCAAATTTTAAACCGAGAAAAGGAAATAAAGTTGCATTGGATAATGTAATCTACATTTAAATTGACGTTTTGTATTCTTAACTGTATCCAATATTATTTATCACAAAATATAAAAGAAATTGGACCATGATAAAAAGTAAAGATTGATTTTAGTCATTCACAAGAGAAGGGAGAATATAGTAGATCATTGGGACACATAACCCATGGAAGACGGTATTGGGAGTTACTTTACTTTACTTTTTTATATATAAAGTTAAAGAATAAAACATTGACATGCATGCTACTTAATCAAAGTTGACGAACAAATGTTCAAGACAACTGATGAACTCAAATAAGTACATTTTATTATCATCATTTATCCTATTTATTTAACTTGTTTTACTTTATTATGTATGAGAATCGGTGCTTTAATACTTACTTTAGTGATTCTCAGGTAAAAACAGGTAAAAGGTGAAACTTGGCGATTTTGGACTAATTATGGAGCAAAATGAGCAAGATGTCAAAAGTCTACTGAAACCCAGAAGATGCGCCGTATCTCACTCAACAGATACGCCGCAATACCATACTTAGATGAATTCGAAGACCATTGCCTGACTTTGAAGAATGCGCCTTATGGAATTATACCATGCACCGCATATGAAACTTTGGTCAAAGAAGAAGATAAAGCTCGTTCTACTCCAGATACGCTGCATTATACAATTGACATACGACGTATCACTATCAAGACTTCACCAGAATTAATCCAAGACAACTGAAGGACATGCGCCGCATAAAGATTCAAGTTACGCCGCATCTAAAGGCGGTATAAGAATATTCCAGAATATAATAAGCTTGGGCCCCACGCGAAGTTAAGTCAATGCGCCGCATCTACCAATTACATGCGCCTCATCGAACCCTCAGACAGAAACTATAAATACCCCAAGACCTAGACGAATTTTGTGTGCACCATAACCCTAAGGAGTCGAATTCAGAAAAACAAGCAACACAAGACACACCCCAAACGAAGATATTAGAGCTGTAAGAAGGTCCTGCATGTATTCAATTCATTAAGTAGTTTTGTTTTATTGTAATAGTAAGCTTTAATTCATCAGGATAGATGGCCGGTAGTATGTGAGTACGCAAGATCATATGCCCGCCTTAAAATTGCTTTCCCATCAATTAAAGTTTATATGTTTGATGTCTTTAGTGAATTTATATTAGTGCATTGATAACCTCTGTGTCTAGCTGAGCACTGCTTGGGCCGCCATACCCCTTCCTCGCCTATTTAATCCGATATCTTTGGATAAATAGGATAGTCATAAGTAATCATTAAGGGTTTACTCGCCGATATAATGAAACCAACGAGAAAGATTTAACTAATATACACTACATATAAAACTAGCAATAAAACAAGTGACAAGCTGCTTAATTATCAGGAAAGGTCTTCTTATAGTCTCTATTATCTATCATGTACGTGTATGCTATTCGCTGATTCGTGCTCATTAGTTTAATTTACTGTTTAATTAATAATCAAACTGTGCCAGTCTCTTAGGCTGAACCCCCTTTCGTTAGATTAGGCTGTAAAACTAACTTAGGACATTAAAATACTGATTAGGATAACTAGATAATATGTTCCACTCTTAGTGATCGACACTCTGCTTACCATTATATACAAACTGACCGGGTACACTGCTCGTTAAGTGTGTGTGTTATTGAAAAGTCGGCTAAATATAAATGTAAAACTTGAGTAGGCATTAACACTGCTAAACCGCAACGACACATCACGCGCATCAACAACTATTTTTCGCAATAATGGATTCGACAAGTCTTTTCAACTGCTTAATACATTCTCCCAAAATAGATGTGTCGCGCCCCATATCATCATACGAGAATGTGACAACTTTCCTGCAGCATTTTGCACGGTTATAGTATAGCTGTTCGATCTCCTTGATCTTTTCATTTTTTGTTCTTTTATTACCACTTATAGAGTACATACCATTTCTAGTAATTCATCCCTTAAAGTACTATCCTTCACTAGAAAATCCATAATGAACTCATTTTGTTTCGTTTACATACCATTTCTAGTAATTCGTCCCTTAAAGTACTATCCTTCACTAGAAAATCCGAAATGAACTCGTTTTATTTCTTAATTAAATGAGATTGTGTTGTGAAACCCGATAGGTCTATACTTTTTGTCTGGGGTTTAGGGTTTTTTTAAGTTTTTTTTGTTTATAATTATTTAAACAAAGATATGAGCCCATTTATAGGAAGACGAGCTGGGGGAGGCAGAAGAATACAAAAAGTGATCAGTATAAAATTACGAAATTAACTCATACTTTTTCTATTTAAATCTGATTGCAAAACATAATTACGAAACATCTGCAAAATACAACATTAACTTCCGGTTTCCCAATAAACTCGTGTATTATTGGGTCATTCTATTATATTGTTGGATGCATTTACCAAGAAACGCTTCCTTCACAAGACATTGACTATTTATATCCAATTTTTTCATCAATGGAAAAAGGTCATTTATAGACATCATAGAAACTTTTCATTCTAACACTCAAAGGACAACGAAATAGGTCATGGAAACATTATGTTTCGGGAACGGTGCTCTAAGCTATCCTCGAAAATGGATGTTATTACGTTACAAATGGAATTACTTCCATTTAACCAATTTGCAGAGATGTGATATAAGACTCCTATTTGCTACGAATCAAATTCATGTAGTTATATATTCTTCTATACCTCAAAGTGGAGGAGTATATGTGTTGATCATATTTACTTCCAGAAGGTTCACAAGTACCCCCATTAGCATGCTCTCAACCTTCTTTGATGAAAATGTCAAACAATCTAGAAATCGTGAGGCTAATGTCCAGTTGTGTTATTTCTTACACAATAGATAAATGATGGATCTAAACACACACTTTGTGTTAGAGTGATACTTTGAGTTATAGTATTAAGCACGCGGAATATACTTAACAATACTTAGAATATGGATTGTATGATGTAATGCAAGTGAGAACAGTTGTATGAAAGTTTAACACAAAGCTTCAATATTATTAATAATAATACGAGTGATCTTGCTTATCACTAGGGTTACACCTTGAAGCTCTTTAGGGTTAATTCGTACCTAGAACAATGACCTAGGACCTCCTTTTATAGCACAAGGAGTCCTTTACAAGATAAGTATTATAATATACACAAGATCTTTTCTATACTTATCTACATACGAATACATCACAGTTATCTAGATAGCAGTGGTAATATATGTCCTAGCAGTGGTAATGTGTTTCCACTGCTAGTGCATTCTTCTGCAGTGTCTTCCACAAGCTTATCATAGATAACTGTCAGCTTTATTCCCAACAATCCTCCCCTAAACTTATGATTTCTCTGCAAATCAATAAGTTTCTTCAATCTGCATCATCTCTTAGGATTTGGGGAATTCTTCCAAACACTTCACTTTCTTCTTAATGCCTGAATAGCTCTTGAACATTGTTCTTGAATCCTATGCATCAATGCTCTGACTTTCTCAGTATCTTCATGGACTCTTATTCTTGTAGACAACATCACAGTGAGAGTTCCAGCTCTGAGTGGGTATTCTTTCTCAGCAAACATAAATGCATCCACTCCAGCTTTTGTAGAAACATGATGAACTTCACATGAATCATAATAAGTCCATGTAGTACCAGGACATGAAGATTCAAATTTCCAAAAGTTATCACCAGCATCAGGTTCATAAAGCCATCTTAAATCAACCTATAACTGCATTTCCTTCACATCTCTGAGACTGCCAGCATCAAACCTTTCTTGAACCAATCTCCACAGTGTGTCAAGATCATCTCTGTCACATGCTTTGATAAGTTCTTCAAACTGAATGAATGATGAAGTTTCACCACCTAACCTTTTAATCTTCCATGTTGGAGCAAAATTATTAGCATTGTATACTTCCCAGTCAACAATTGGATGTCTGACTTGCAGTGGGTCAGGATAAAAGTCTTCTTCTTCAATTAAGATCATTCCAGTCAGCTGTTCTTCTGTAAATTTCTCAGATTGAACTTCTTGTTCTTTAGTAAATCTTGTCTTCTTTTGAGTCTGAGGTTCACTTTCTTTAGACTTTCTCTTCAAATGAGGAAATCTTCTTTCTTCTTCTTCAGAGTTCATAGGAATAAAATCAATATCTTGCCTTTTAACTCTGTAGTAGACACTTTCAATCTGATCATGGGTCATTCCTCTGAATTGATACATTTTCCAGCCACCAACACTGCAACAGTAAGTCTTCATCACTGAGATAACTTGTGCCTTAGTTGGTTGCCTTGGTTTCTTTTGACCCTTTCTGACTGAACCAATTGCTTCTTGAAGTGCTTGTCTATTCTTCATTTCAATGAAATCCTTCAACTGAGCTGTTCTTTGATCTTCAGTTAAAGATTTATCTGCAACTAGGTCAATTGCTTTCTTCTTGAACACTGGATCATTGTCAATCAAGAATTCAACTTCTTCTTCTGTAGGTACATATGTAAATTCTGGAGTCTTCTCTCGCAGAATTGTAGGTGGAACAGTGGAAATTGGATTTACATCCATAGGAGCAGTGGTTTCCATTCTGTCCAATCTTTTAGCGCCTCCATGAAGTCTGCAATCTCCATTCATCCAATCTCTTCTTGTTTGCAACTTCATCTTCTCTTAGCTTTCTAGCAACTTCAGCATCATAGTCAACTTGAGCTTGTACTCTCTTTTTAACCTTCCTTTTTGGTTGCTCTTCACTCTGCAGAACTGCTTTACCTTTCTCTTTTCTTATCCTTTCAATTTCTTCCTCTGCAGTGGTAATTGTCTGTCCAGCAGTGGGAACCATTTGCTCTGCAGTGGAAATAGGAACTTCTGTAGAAATTGGATCTGCAGTGGGAATACTGGTAGCACCAGTGGAATCTCTTTGCTCTAGTTGATCTGTGTTAAGTTGCTGCTGTTGAGGAACTTCTTCTTGAATATCACGCATTGGCTCAAATGCCAAATCTTCAATTCCAAAATCAGCATCTAACTCATCTTCATCTCTGAAATCAATTCTCCTCCCCTTGGTTTCAGCATCTGTTTTCTTCCCCTGTTTGGGAGAATTCCCAAAATCTTCAAAGAAATCATCACTGGGTGATGATGAAGATGAAATCATCATCTTTGCAGTTCTTCTCTTTTGCTGTAACCCCTGTAACTCATCCTTCAAGGCTTGAATCTCTTCTTTCAAATGAGTAACATCCTTGGCATGCTGCTCCTTAACTTGTGCCAAGTCATTCTTTAGAAATTCAACCTGCTTTACTAAGTTGGTACAAAGTTCCATCAAATCCATATCTTGCTCACTGCCCCCAACACTTCCAACTGTGTTACCTGTTGGGAGAGGTGAATCATAGGGCAAAGGTTCAGTTTCCATCCTAGTTGGACTAGGTTGAAGCCTGGAACCACCACTGCTTGTTCCTAAACCAAAAGGATCAGGGACATGATGTGTTGTGATGAGAGGAGTTGGCTGTTTATGCCTCCTCTCATAAGTGTGAGTAACTGGTGGAGTGTAGTTAATTGTTGGAACAGTGATTGTGGGTGTGTTTTGGGATACAACTGGGATTGTTGCATCTTCACCCAGTACTTATGTAATCTTTGCAAGCATCTCAGGAAAAAGTGGTTTAACATCCCCAGTACCAACCTTATCCATGTTTTGAAAAACTTTGGGCTTAAGGCTACGGATTTTGTAAACTCTTTTATGGGGTTGCAGTGGAAATTCATTTAACTCTTTACATTGCCTTGCATACTTGTAAAAATATATTTAGACCAATTAAAAATCCTATCTGTGGCTAGACAAACCAAAGGGTAAGCCATTGTTGAACTAAATTGTTCATAAGATGTTTTCTTAGGACTTAGGCAATGCAAAAGAGTATGTATTAAAAATCTCCAATGGGGACAAAAACCACTCTTTTTGAAAGTAAGCTTGTTGTCATAAGTGTCATACCCCATTGTTGAGAGATGTTTAAGAATGTCTCAATTGGGTAATGTGATGATACCATTGAGATCATTCAATTGGAGAATTCTCCTCAAGGATGACTCAGTAACATCAATAGTTACCCCATCCACTATGGCTCGAAGAGCATCCACAGTTTCATGTGTATCTCTATCTTCAATGGTGATGGACTAAACAGAGTTCCAAAACTGCTTGATTTGAGAGATATAGATTGTGGGATTAAGAAGTAAAGCATACCTTACATGAGTAGTGTTTAGAAAGTCCACAATCTGATGAAAAAGAGGATCACTCTTGTCTTTTGACTTTTCCAAATAAGCCACTTGGTTGTGCTCATCTGCAAAAGTGATTTGTGCCATAGTATCTTTTGATGAAAAACAAGTTGTGTTAGTATGAATTGAATAATGAACTCGCCAATTGAGAGAAAAGTATATATAGTGCTAGGGTTTGAGAGTTATGCGCAAGAAAGATTATCTAAGGTAAAGATTTATCTTAAGAGAATAAATACAATTAGGAAAGTAGATAATCTTCTAAAAATTTTACCCTATTAATATGGAAAGCAGTTACTCTCAACGGCTAGTAAAAAGTTTGTTACTGACACAATAGTTGTAACGGCTAGTTCAACAGTGGAAAAATAACACTGGCAGTGGAAACTGTGAACTAGCAGTGGTAATTTTTCACAAAAATTTTCAAAAGCAGTGGTAAAATAAATATATAAAAATTGAACTGCTTTCTTCATAGTTTTTAGCAAACTACCAGCTATCAACGGATTTGATATGTCTTTACCATGAGCCGTTTGCTATGGACTAGCCAACTCTTAATTACTAAGAACATGGTGAGTTGATGACCATATAGTTTTTGGTAAACTATCAACCATAAACGGATTTGTTAAGTCTTTACCAGTAGCCGTTTGCTCTGGACTAGTTGATTCTTATGTGGGTTAGACATGGTGAATCAATAACCATTTGTTGTGTATCTCAGTTATACACCTTTTATGATCAACTCCCAGAAAAGATTGGTTATGTACCTACAATAGTTAGTATAATACAAAGAATACTCATAACCAACTTGTTGTAAACCAAAGTTACTTTTAACCAAGCCACTATTCACAAATATCTTCTAAAAGTCAACCCGATAATATCTTTATTTACTTCTCAACCTACCAAAATAGGTTAAATTAAATATCTCCTTTAATGAGACCTTTTGATTGACTTTGCCTATATAAAGGGACTCGGCTCTCTATTATCTTCACCAAAACACATTATAACTTCTCACAAGATCCCTAAAAGAAATCACCATGAGCAATCTTCCTAACATCATTTACATCTCATCTGATTCCTCCTCAGACACAGATATTGTGATGTCATCTGAATCTTCTTCAGAGGCATCAGGGTGGGCAAGTTACTTTCCACCCTGTGCTTCCACCTCTTCATCCAAGAAGCCAACAAAGAAGACTACCAATCCTGCACCTGTTGCTGAGCCTGCACCATCTATTGAGTTCTACTCCAGCTCATCAGATGATGATGATGAGTCCTATTCCTTGTCCAAGGAGTTGCCAAGAGATCTGACTAAAGCTTTGGGAGCAGGTCTCTTCAACATGAAGCAAATCTCCATCCCAGAGAGGCCTGCAAGACTACCAAGGCCTCCTCCACAAGTTCTTGGGCCTGCTTGTCCTAGAATGTAGTCAACCTTTGAGAACAAAAGGAAGAGTGCACAGAAGAACAAGCACAACTATCAGGGCAAGGGCAAGAAGCCAATGGAGTAGCTTATGTAGAGTACAGGGGTGTAGGTTATTTAGGCTTTTATCTTTGTGTTTTGATGGTGGTAATTTGTACTCTCCTTTTGAATGAATGAAACTTTTCTTTTGAATGAATGTTTGTAGTTTCTCTGTATTTCTTTTTCCACTGTGAGAGTAATATTAACCACGGCTTGCCTTTTTGTGTCCACTGTTTGCCTTAGTCTCAGCATTAAAGTTAGTGGACAAACAAAATACAAGCAAAACATATCCAAACTTATACAAAAATATACAACAATTTTAGTACCAAGAACCTCCCCTCAACACCAAAGACCATTAGACACAAAAATTTTATGGATTAAGCATTCCAATACCTGTTACCAAGTACTGAAAACTTCCCACATCAAGTCCTTCTATTAATAAATCAACATAGTTATCATCAGTATGGATTTTGACAACTTGAATTAGCCTTTTCTCATAACAATCTCTTATAAAGTGATGTCTAATTTCAATATGTTTAGTCTTTGTGTGCTGAACTGGATTCTTAATTATGCATATGGTACTACTATTATCAATATAAATGATGGTATTCATAAATTTGTACCCATAGTCTAAAAGTTGATTTTGAAGCCATAGAACTTAAGCACAGCAACTTGCAGCAGCCACATACTCTGCCTCAGTTGATGAAGTTGCCACCATTTTTTGTTTCTTGCACTGCCATGACACCAATCTACATCCAAGAAATTGGCATCCACCTGTTGTAGATTTTCTATCCAAGCTAGCTCCAGCATCATCACTATCTGAGTAGGTAACCAATTCCATAGGAGATTCTCTAGGGTACCATAATCCCAAATGAGGATATGCTTTAAGATATTTGAAAATCTTCTTAACTGCAGTCAAGTGTGATTCTTTGGGAGTGACCTGAAACCTTGCACAGGCACATACTGCAAACATAATGTCTGGCCTTGATGATGTGAGATACATCAAAGAACCGATCATAGATCTGTACATATGTACATCAACTGCTTCTCCACTTTTCTCTTTTAGAAGCAGATGTGTACCTCTATCTGCAGGTGAGCTAGAGGGCTTTGCATCAGTGAATTTGAACTTCCTAAGTATCTCAACCACATACTTGTCTTGATTAATGAAGATTCCATCTGGCCTTTGATGTACTTGAAGTCCCAAAAAGAATGTGAGTTCACCCATAGAACTCATTTTGAACTCATCTTTCATAAGCTTCTCAAAATCTTTGCACATCTCTGGCTTTGTTGAGCCAAAAATAATATCATCAACATACACTTGAACCAGCAAGATATCATTTTTGTCTTTCTTGATGAACAAAGTTTGATCAATTCTTCCTCTATGAAACCCATTATCAAAAAAGATAAGTAGCTAGGGTTTCATACCACTTCCTTGGTGCCTGATGCAATCCATACAATGCTTTAACTACCCTGTATACTTTGTCAGGATGTTCAGGGTCTTCAAAGCCTGGAGGTTGTGAAACATATACCTCCTCATCAATTTGCCCATATAGAAAAGCACTTTTTACATCCATTTGATAGACTGTGAAGCCCATAAAGGATGCATAGGCTAGAAAAAGTCTAATTGCTTCTATTCTTGCAACTGGGGCAAACACCTCTTCATAATCAATACCCTCCTCCTGAGTGTATCCTTGTGCTACAAGCCTAGCCTTGTTTCTTATGACAATTCCTCTTTCATCTCTCTTGTTTCTAAACACCCATTTGGTACCAATTACTTTCATGCCTTTAGGTAAATCACAAAGCACCCAAACCTTCTAAATTTTGAACTGAAGCAACTCTTCTTGCATTGCTTCTACCCAGCTTTCATCTTCAAGTGCCTTGAATACATTCTTTGGTTCCATTTGAGACAGAAAACACATGAAGAGACATTCATTCTTGCCTTCATGATTCTTGGATTCATAAATTTCACTGATAAATCCATGAATGTCAGCTAACTTAGATTGTCTTCTAGTCTTCACAAGTGAGTTTACATCCCCTATCACATTTTCAAGAGGATGTGATTTATGAACTGTGGTATGGGGAGTTTGAGGAATTTCAATCTCAGTAGGCATATTTGATATTTCAATATCACTGGCTTGAGCTTCCTGTGTAACTGGAGTTGAATTTTCCACTTCAGGTGTAGCAGTGGAAACTTCTGGCCTAGCAGTGGAATCTGAATTTCCACTGTGTTCAACATTCTTTGCAACTTCTGGTATGGCAGTGGAATCTTTTGGCCTAGCAGTGGAATCTGAATTTCTACTGCTTTCATTATTTCCAGTGTTCACATTTGTTGCTTTAAACACATTGCCATTATCTTCCTTTCCAGCATCATTAGAAGGTTGAGCATCACCAGTCTTTGCAACATCATCATAATCTGCATAGTCCCAAATTGGCAAAATGAATTCATCTTGATCATCCTCTTGATCCATGCTTGGTTCATCATCATCAACAAACTCTTCTGGACCTGCAAAATCATTAGTAGATGTACATGTAGAGATAGGCACATAGTTCATGGTATGGGTTAGAGTATCAAGATCAAACAGTCTTTCTGGACCAGTTCCTTTGACATTCACTTTGTTTTCTAGGAACTCAACATGCAGATTTTCTTCAACCTTTTGAGTCCTTAAGTTGAATACCCTAAAAGCTTTACTAACCATAGAATACCCAACAAAATACCCTTCATCTGCTTTTTCATCAAATTTACCCAGATGATCTATGGTATTGAGAATAGTGACATGACATCCAAATGGTCTCATGAAGTCTAGGATAGGTGGTCTACCTCTAAATAACTCATAAGGTGTCTTGTTCTTTGTTTTCACTACCAAAACCCTGTTTTGCACATAACAAGCAGTGTTAACTGCTTCAGCCCAAAATGTTATTGGCAATTTTGAATCTGCCAACATGGTTATAGCAGCCTCTATTAGTGTCCTATTTCTCCTCTCAGCTACACCATTTTGTTGAGGAGTTCTAGCCACACTAAATTCTCTTTTAATACCTTTATCTCTACAAAAATCATCCATAACTCTATTCTTAAATTCTGTCCCATTGTCACACCTAATGATTTTAACTTTCATATCATTTTGGTTTTCTACTTCAGTTATAAAAGTTTTAAGGATGCCAGTTGTCTCATCCTTAGTTCTAAGAAAGAAAACCCATGTAAACCTACTAAAATCATCAGTCACAACAAGACAATATCTCTTAAGATTTATGCTACTCACAGATGTAGGACCAAACAAGTCCATATGTAACATTTGAAGTGTGTGAGCAATAGAGTTAACCAACTTTGACCTGCAAGAAGCTCTGTGTTGTTTGCCTTTAAGACAAGCAACACAGGTTTGATCATTTTCAAATCTTTTCTGAGGCAAGCCTCTTACCAAACCATCTTTAACAATCTTATTTATGGTTTTGAAATTAATATAACCAAGTCTTTCATGCCATAGCATGGATTCATCCACTGTGGCCTTTGCAATAAAGCAAGCATGATCATCTTTAGCAACAATGTTATTCATATCAAAGCTATATAAGTTGCCTTTTCTAGGAATTTTAAGCAAAATCTGACTCTCATCAGGCATCTTAAAATCCTTAGAAAGAACAAAACACATATCTTCAGTAAAAAGAACATTGTTTTTCTTGTCACACATCTGTGACACACTAAAGAGATTATACTTAAGCTCTTTTACATAGTACACAGGTTCAAAATCCAAGTTACCAGTTTTAATGACACCTTTACCAGTAACTTTACCATCAACTCCACCTCCAAAGCTGACAGACTGTCCATCAAAATATTCAAAATTGGATAGATAGGACTTGTTGCCAGTCATGTGCCTTGAACATCCACTATCTGTATAGCCTTGATCTGATCCCTTTGTCCTTGGATGTTCCTGCACATATAATAAAGGAGTTAGTTTCCTTTGGAGACCCAAGCCATGATTGACTTGGATCTGCCTCGTGTATCAATATAGTTAAATCTATCAAAGGTCATTGATACACCATTGGGATTGATTATTGTGTTAATTCCTTTAGGTTTCCATTCCCAACGTGTTGAGGCCTTCACAGCATTTCCCATATTACCCCTGTTCTAGTTTACAACACTAGCAGTGGGAACTTTTAAATGAGTAGTGGTAACTGCTAGTTTAGATTTTGGTACCCACTGTTGATTATATTGAACCCTTTTATTGCAAAAAGTCCTTTTTCCTGTTTGTGCAGATTTAACAAAAGTTATTTTAGATTTTGCACTTGAAACAGGTGATTTAGGATGAGCAGTGTTAATATTTTTAGCAGTGGCAAAAGGTTTAAGCCCACTTCTCAATAGAACTGCTCTTGGGATCATGTTGCTGTGTGTATTAGGGTGTGATTTGTTTTGAAACCTGTTTGAATCCACCCTCTTTTTCCCATAAATTTCCCTTCTACCAACATGATAGTCACAATTAGCATGTAAATGTTCAAAGCTACCACATATATAACATGCTTTATTGTTCATTACAAACTAACTACCTAGTTGTTGAGATTTTACATGATTCCAACTCCTCTGGTTACCCCTAGGAGTTGATGACTTGTTTCTATACATCTCAGCATACCTTACAGTTTGTCTAGGCTTATTAACTTATTTCCTAGGTTCCTCTGTAATGGTATTAACAACTTGTGGGATAGAAGCCTCTACATTCTTTTTAACACTCTCATCTACTACAGATGAGTCACTTGCACTTTCAAAAACATCAGTTTCATGCTTAACCTCTTCCTCACTTCTCACAAATTTGGGAGGATCATATTCAAGAATAGGTTCCTGAAACTCTTCTAGACCTGTTTGTGCTAAATCTATGCCAGGAGGTGCTGGAAAACCCCGTAGTGGTGGAGGAACTGAATTGTATCCTAAACTAGACTTAGCTTTGCTAGTAATTTGTGCTTCCCAAATTTTATCAATTAACTAAGATTGATAATATAAGGTATCAATAGATAAGTTGACATTCTCATTTACCTTTCTAAGCCTTTCAAGCTCTTCTTTAAGTGCCTCATTCACTGCTATCTTATGATCTAACTCTCTTTTAAGAATAACCATATCATCGTTAAATTTTGTCTCATTTTCTCTATAATGCTCTAGTTGTTTTTCTAACACAGATATACCTCTTCTAAGATTTGAAACATTATAGGTAGCAGCAAATAACTCTGTTCTATGGTTTTCTAATGATTCATTTAGCCTTTCACATTCTCTAGAAGCCCTACATGTTTTAGAACAACATTCAAAGTTTTGTACCTCAGAGTCAGAGAAGGCCATGTGAGCATGTTCTGTAGCAATGAAAGCAGCATCTGAAGGTTTTTCCTCTTCACCATCAGCCATGAAACTCCAATCATAGCTCAAACCATCAAATGCCAGCATTGCCTTTGGTTCCTCCGTAATTGGTTCCTTCTTTTGCTTGTACCATGTGGATCTGTTATCCTGTTTCCTTGGTCTCCTGCATTCCCTAACAAAATGCCCCAACTTGTGACAGTTGAAACACTCTACTTTCTTCTTATCAAACCTTGCAGTTTCACTTCCATTAATGTGGATTGGCTTGCCAGTCTTCTTGTAGAATTTCCTAGCTCTCATGCTGAGAAGAGCTACTTGCCAATTTATGTCCATCTCCTCCAAGTCATCCTCATCAATTTGCTCTATGTCTTCATGAGTTAATATAGAGCCATTAACTTGAGTGGAGACAAAGGCATAAAAGGTAGGATCTCCAATACCAGCAACCTTCTTCTTTGAACCTGTAGTGGTAACAATAGCATTACCAGTGGAAACTGTTAAACCAGCAGTGGCAATGTCATCATCACTGTCATCTTCAGAATCATCACTGTCAACTGAGGTTGACTCTAATGCCAAGCTGCTAGAGCTTGAACCAAGCTTCCCTGCCTTCTTCAGTCTTTGTTCAATGAGTTTGAAGTTATTGTAAAGATCATTGAGCTTCATTGTTTCAATTTTCTGGTTTATTCTCCCAGACTGTAACATTAGTATGAAACTCAGCAGGCAAACTTCTT
Organism: Artemisia annua; assembly: GCA_014162995.1. Lineage (NCBI taxonomy): Eukaryota > Viridiplantae > Streptophyta > Magnoliopsida > Asterales > Asteraceae > Artemisia > Artemisia annua. The sequence continues at coordinate 71,703 of LBNU01005403.1, read as the reverse complement.
AGAAACTTCAAATTGAGGTCTTCCTGTTCTACCTCAATCCCAAACACAGTCAATTGTGTGACAATCTTCTGAAGTTTGGTGAAGATGCTATCAAGAGATTCATTGCTTGAAGCAGAGAAGTTTTCATAACTTTGCTTCAACAGTGTCTTTTGAGTCTTCTTTGTAGGATCATTGCCACCAAACACTAAACAGATTTCTTCAAAAAGTTCCTTTGCAGTTTCGAATTTGCTGAAAGCAATGATTTCGTCTTTAGGAAGAGTCATTAGTAACAAACTTCTGGCCTTCATATCATTCTTCTTCTGTGTTCTTTCATCACTAGTAGAAGGTGCAGAAACTGTGATTACTTCTTTGTCACCAACTTTCTCAGTCTTTTGAGTAGGTTTGAAAGAGTCACCAGTTAAGATGATCTCCCACAAAGCATAATCTTGAATGAGAAAGTATTACTCAATCATTATCCTCCACATCTTAAACTCATTGAGTTTGAGCTTAGGGAGTCTTGGAGCAGAGTTGGACTGGTTGTTTTCCATCTCCATGGATCTGAGTGAATTGATTAAGCTTATTCCTTGGATCTTCTAAATCAAAGTATCAGAACCTGGCTCTGATACCACTTGATGGATCTAAACACACACCTTGTGTTAGAGTGATACTTTGAGTTATATTATTAAGCACGCGGAATATACTTAACAATACTTAGAATATGGATTGTATGATGTAATGCAAGTGAGAACAGTTGTATGTAAGTTTAACACAAACCTTCAATATTATTAATAATAATACGAGTGATCTTGCTTATCACTAGGGTTACACCTTGAAGCTCTCTAGGGTTAATTCGTACCTAGAATAATGACCTAGGACCTCCTTTTATAGCACAAGGAGTCCTTTACAAGATAAGTATTATAATATACACAAGATCTTTTCTATACTTATCTACATATGAATACATCACAGTTATCTAGATAGCAGTGGTAATATATGTCCTAGCAGTGGTAATGTGTTTCCACTGCTAGTGCATTCTTCAGCAGTGTCTTCCATAAGTCTATCAGTGATAACTGTCAGCTTTATTCCCAACAAGAAACATAATATTTGACAGAGATTTTGCTACTCTTTTTCTGCATCTTGAGATTAAGTGACTTTTTTTTTAATAATAAGAACAAGGAAAATACGAAGTACGTTTCATGCTTAGGAATAAAGTAATGAAACACAACAATGAATCACAACATGAAAAACTAATAATTTAGATCAACTTTCACACCAGTCAATGAAGACCAGCACGAGATAGAAAAGATAACACCGAAGTTTCCTTTGTAGTTCATAAGATTGGTTTGTCATTCATATGATACGTTTAGTTGAAGCACAAATGGTGAATTTGTTTTGGCCTATGTAACGGGCTGAGATGTGGATTTTCACCTACATCCTATGTACTTATATACCTTTTTGGAGTAATACATTTACCGGAAAAGCCCTTACCCAAAAAAGATAACACCAAAGTCACTAAAGCATGCCACAAAAGTATCTAATGTCTATGATTCTTAAATATTTCATTGTATTTTTTTTTTCTAAAGTTATTGTTGTAAAATTCAAGTTAATATAATTACGATTTGATTAAGATTTTCATTTCCAATGTCAATATATGCATGTTACATTTTACATAGCTTTTACAATTTTGACACGGAATTCGATTGTAATACCTCATAATTCGATCATAAATTTGTCATATGTGTACGTCATACATATTGAATATGCTTTAGGTTCACAATACGATCGTAATTGATCGCACTTGTTGTTGCACATGGAAATAATCTTATAAATGTTAAAAGGTTAGATTCGGTAACTTAAAGCTAGCTGATGAAGCTACGACGTAGCTGCAATTAAACTACATACATTTAACAGATAAAAAAACATATTTTATAAATTAAAGTAAAAAATAATAATAATAATTTTATCAAGAGAAAATTCCAAAACTGCCCTGATTGCCCAATGCTTGGGCTTTTCTAGACGGCATCTTTCGCTTTTGCTTTTCTAGACCAGTTGCCCTGGTCAACTTGAATTAACCAACCACGTGTTGCCACTTGTCCGACATGAAGTACACCATTTGCCCAAAAAGTATACAAGTTGTCCTACATTGTAATCCGTAAAGTCACACTTGTCACTTGTAGAGTTTAGTTGCTCAAAAAGTACTGGTTGCCTTGGTCTAGAAAAGCAAAACCAAAAGATGCTGTCTAGAAAAGCCCAAGCATTGGGAAATCGAGGCAGTTTTGGAATTTTCACTTTTATCAATATACCACAAAGTTTAGTTAATTTGAAAACAAATGTCATCTTAAATATCATAAATGCAAATTTCCCTGTGACTAATTAACTTACTATGTTAAATTCACGGGTTAATTGCTTGAAAATGTATCATACTTGTCACTTTTTGTTATTGTGTGTATTGAACATTTTATTTTCTTATTGTGTGTGTTGAACTTTCCAATTTTGATTATTATGTGTATTTTGTGACCATTTTACCCTTAATTTAAAAAAAAATTAAGAGTAAAATAGTCATTTTAAAAGGTAGAATAGTCACAAAATACACACAATAATCGGAATTTAAATGTTCACTGTACACAATAAGAAAAAATAAAGTTCAGTATACACTATAACAAAAATTGACAAGTATGATACATTTTTAAGCAATTAACCTTAATTCTAAGTTAACTTGTTGAGTATATGATTAGAAACTGACCTATTGGCCATCGCATGACAAAAATAGAAAATGTAAATTGTAACATCATGTTTGAAAGAGTAAATTACACCGCTCGTACTTATGATTTAGCTCAAATCCCTACCTCTCTATAATATTTTTTATTACATGATTGATCCTTATAATAAAACTATGTAATACCATCCATTCTTATTGCTAACAACCGTTAATTCAGACTGTTAACACCCCCCACCCCCACCTCACGTGACTTGCACATAAGGGTTAAATAGTCATTTGAGCACTTATATGTCCATTCGTTCTCCTTCTTCTCCAATATCAACTAGCAACCAAACTCACTTTCACAAAATCCAAAATGACCAAACTAATTTAATAAAATTAAATCACCAAATTACTTACTTGACAAAATCAAAACACTAAAATGCTTCTTTCACAAAAACAAAAAATATCATTGATTTCTAGTACAAATAAATCATATCATCGCATGATCTTAGTTTGTTATCAGATATGTGTTTTGTAACATCAATAATCAACCTTGGTAGTTGGCATAAACCATCCATTGTCGTCGTCCCCATCGTACCAATGCCTTGATCCACACACACCACCGTCGTCCAGATTTTTCAAGTTTTATTCAATAAAATAAACCGCTAGTTGAAATTATAAAGCTACTATTTTAGTGTTAAACCTTTATAATTATGTGAATTTCTAAAAGGTATTTATAAGCCATAATTAAGATCGTAGTGTATGATGTAACGAGGTATGTCTAGCTGATTGTGGGTTTCGTATTTAATTATTTGTATATGACTAAATTTACACTTAAAGAAAAATTAATTTATATGTGGGTTGTTGTAGAAATAAGATATTGAGTAGATTAGATGCCATGGAAAAAACAAGAAATGAGAAGACTTTGCGAGTGGAGTTAAGAAGAGTTACTAAGAAATAAGTGTGAAACCAAAAGTATCTTGTATGAGTTTAAGTTGATCCACCTCCTACTCAGCCTACACAAAGTGTTAATGATTGATTTCAAACGGTCAATAACAAGAATAAGGGTAGTGATGGTATCCGACCAACAAAAAGGTAAGAGTAAAAGCTAAAGTGCACCGGGTAAAGGAGGATTTACTAAACCGACTATGGGTCCTAAATTTCGTTATCAAACTAAAGCGTCTCCTCCTGAGCCCAAGAAGAAGAATGTTAATAAAAAGAAGGCCACGGAAGTGGCTAATACGAGTGGGACGAAGATTGCTACATCAAATAGTTTTGATGCTCTTAATATGATTGATACTGATGAATGTGGCATTCTTACTGATATCGTGGCTAATGATGGGGCTGGGTTGGATTCTGGTAGTACAATGGAAGCTAAGGAGGTTGGTCCTACTCCTATCGTTGAGAAAATTGTGGAGCTTGAAAAGCTTATTGTTGATGGGAAAGCCACTCTTGTGGATGATGATGGTCATCCTTTTAAAAAGGTAGATTATCCGGGTAATAAAAAGGGAGCTAAGGTGGATGGGTCTCAAAAGACTGGTAATATATCACAAGAACCGCTTGTGAGTGTTGTGAAATAGAAGGTACATGCTGGTAAGTCTAGTTCTTCTTTTTCTCTATCCACTTCTTCTACTAAGAGGGTTAACCCATTCTCTAAGGTGGGAGAGATTGTTGATTCCAACAGTGATGAAGAGGAGTTTCTGAACACTTATGATGAGTCCGTTAATCTATTTGGTGGTGGTCACGATTGTGAAGATGATTATGATAACTATGCGAAGCATGTCTATGATCTTCTTGGGAATTTGGATGTTTTTATGACACATATGATATCAAGCTCCAAGGTCTTGGTAGGAAGTAATTTTGTTTTCGTAGGAGTCTAATGTTATGTTTTGGGTAGTGGTCTATTTTCTTGTTTAGAGAATAGGAAGTATCTNAAAGTGTTTATGTTGATCCATGATTTAAATGGTGGTGGTGGTGCATTCCGTAGCCACAATGGTATGGTGGTGATGATGGGTTATGCTGCAACGATTGATGGCTTCAAAAAAATATGCCGATGAATTTTCCGGCTACATAGCCAGTGGTAGCAGGGACGGAACCAGGACTAAACATGATCGGGTGCACAAAAAAATTGAACACTAATACTAGAAACATATTTCGATGGACCGGGTGCATTTATGATGACTTTAGGAAAAATCGATGTTTTTCTCAAAAATTAACACTAAATTGAAAAAATCCATAGGGTGCACGGGCACCCGCGGGAACTCCCCTAGCTCCGTCCCTGAGTGGTAGTTGACTGAAATAAATTTAAGTTGTGAAGATTGAATGAGATACGTAGAGATAGTGATTTAAAGTGAGAGAACAATTGGTTATGTGTGGAACCAAGTAATAGAGAGATAGGCGTTAAAAAAAATAAGTGAAAGATAGGGTCAAATGACTGTTTACCCCAAGTGCAAGGCGCATGAGGGTGTTAATTAGAATGAGTTAACGGTTGTTAGCAATAAGGATGGATGACGTAACATAGTTTCAATATAAGAACGGATGATGTTACATACTTAGAGACGGGATTTAAATTCATGATCTCCACGCTATGCCAAACGCCCCCACCATTAGTCTTCCGTAACGCAAAATGTCTCCCACCACTAGTATACCATTACGAGAACAATTAGAAAACTTGTTAAGATTGAGCGGCTTACCACCGGGTGTTATTGTATAGAGCATACTCTGCTCATGGATTGATTAAGATGGAATCCTAACAATTGTTGGATATTAAAGGAAAGCTTAACATTGATTTTTTACACATGCTTTATAAAGACACATGAGGCTTGTTTAGATTATTTAATTTACGGGTTTAATGTAGCTTACCCTATCTGATCTTGAATCAAAAGTATTGCACAGTTGTGAATTTGGATTAGTTATAAGTTACAAGGTCTTGTCATTTCTTTAGACTTTAAGTTTAATCATGCAATCGACATCAAGACATGTCTCATCTAAGGTATTACCAATTAATATATTTTGGGAAATTTGCATCGACTCAAGATATCATTTATTTGTTGAAATAACGAAAGTGTCCTCACTTTTACATATGAATTACTAAAAAAAATATATCACTTATTTTATTGGCTGCAAAAACCTAATCGTTTTTGTGCTTTTTAATTTAATATCCATTATGTTATGTTTCTTTAAAGTTTTCTTAACATCTTTACGCAAAATAACGTAATATGTTTGTAATGGAAGCCTTTTCGTTTTTATTAACATAAAAAAGTTATAATCTAGTAAATAGACATATTGCGAATTAGCTGTGAAGTATTACGAAATATTACGAAGTTAATAAATATTTTTTTCTCTCTCTTTCTTACTTTTATTTTCTTAAGTACACTTATCTAAATTATTTTTTATTATCTCATAACATTATTTGTCTCTTCTTATAAACGAATACATATTCTCTTTACTCATTTTTCTCATACAAATCTATTACGGAATTTAGTTACAAAATGTTTTATTTAATATATTTAAAAAAAACATCTACCCACTTTTTAATATATACAGAAAGTAATAAAAAGATTTAGTAAAATATTTATATCAAAATTCTTAAAATTTAATCCTCTTTCATTTGATGTAGTTTCTGCTTCATATATAATTTTTTTTAAAATAGATTCTTCAATTTTGAGGTTTATGTAAATCATTTTGTGATCAAATTTAGTTGCGATGAATATAAATACAAAAACATCGAACTGGATATAAAGGAGCAGACAATGGCGTAAAAGTATGTAAGAGTTGTGTTGTATGTGAGGAGAAGGTAACTTGGCATTAATAATAATAATAATAATAATAATAATAATAATAATAATAATAATAATAATAATAAATGGTTTTATCAATATGTGACAAAATTGAATCAAGTTAGAAATAAATGAAAAAAATAATAATAATAAAATAAAAAATGGTTTTATCAATATGTGACAAAATTGAATCTAGTTAGAAATAAATGGTATCTTAAGTCAAAAATGCAAATCTTTCATTTGTTCCTTTGTAGTTAATTTAGATTTTTGAATCTCGTAATAATTTATAAATCCTTCTAATAATCAAGTCGCTTATGCACTATAAAACTTTGAATTTTATGTTAGAGTTTGAACTGAGAACACATCCAAAGTTCCAAACCATGCATCACTTTATTTTTTAAGGAAAAAAAGAAGAAAAAAAAAGAGACTAAGGTCATGCGTAGGTTTGAAACTTGAGAAATACTACATTGACGAAGACTTTACAATCAATTGTGAAAGATAGAAATAAAAAAAGAGATTATGATGCAAAGTAATTAAACCACAACACATGCCAAATTATTTTGTAAGAATAATTTTTTAAACTTTTTGTAAATGTGCATTGCTATCGAAACCTTTAGTCTTTTAAGTCTTCAACTATACCATTTCGCAATGTTCAACTTTGGGAAAATTGACGAGGGTTGGCTTTCTCCGACTTCCATGTGCTATAATAATTCTCATGGATGATGAGAATATTATTATCTTTTGACCATTGAAAGCGCCATATTCTATCCTTTGCATCCTTTAACATACTTTCCAGTCGTAGAAAGCCCCGTACTCTAAAACAATATATCAACACAACTAAATGTACAAACATTCTATATATAACATTTGACAAATGTTATTTTACTATTGATACATTATTCAATAAGTAGCAGAAAACATTATTAATCAAATGTCATTTTAATTTTTGTACACTATTCAATAAATAGCAGAAAACATTATTAGTTATTGATTGTTAGTTTTTCATACATGTTAGTCCAAAAAAAAATAATAATAATAATAAAAAAAAAAAAATCCTTCTTGGTTTCATCCGTTAGTTATACATATTACTCTCTCCGTCCCATAAAATGTCCACTTTTACTTTACAAAGTCTTTTTTTTTTTTTTTTTTTTTTTTTTTTTTTTTTTTTTTTTTTTTTTTTTTTTTTTTTTTTTTTAATTTTTTTTTTTTTTTTTTTTTTTTTTTTTTTTTTTTTTTTTTTTTTTCTTTTTTATATTTGACTTTAAATATTTTTATGTGTATTATATAATAGTTGATGCAAAATATATGAATTAATTGAGTTTTAAATGTATTTTCGTTAGATATAATCTTCATCATGTATTATATAATACAAACAAAAATATTTAAGGTGAAAGTTGAAGAAAAAAGACTCCAAAAGTGGACGGAGAGAGTATTAGTTTCTAAAATGTATAGTTCTTAAGTTTTCTTTGTTAGTCTTTCCATTAGTCATGGGTTTCCATTAAACATTATTAGTCTTTGATGATTAGGTTTTCTTACATGTTAGTACTGTTGGAGTATGCTCAAGGCATAATGAATAATAATATGGCAAGACACGCGTGAGCCTATGAGGTCACACACATACATATCATTTGTTATAATGTAATTATCATATTTACATTATATATAACCTAAGTAACTCGAGATCAAGTAACGAGTGACTAATCAGTAAGTTAGACTTAACTCAAGTAAATGGCTAGCCCATTTATCTTGGTCAAGTTTTCGGCCCATAGGGAAAGAAAGAAAACGAGAAAGCTTATACGTGGTTAAGTGTAATTGTGACTAGCTAATAGGGATTAGATTTGATCAAATCATTTAATGTTAGCTTCGCTTTTTTATAAAAGATACCGTCACACAAGTGAAATGGACTAGATTAGAAACTACAGAGACTACTATTGTCAAGTAGGCAAACATGTAGTGTTAGGAGCCTATAAATGCCCCTCATGACTCTCCATGAGGGGTGTGGGAAATAGTGTGTATAGTTTCACTTCATTTCATTTTAATAAAACACCTAGTTCTTCACCTTTCTCTCTCTACTTTCTCTCTCTAGAACTAACCATGTTTAATCCATATTTCCATCAACCGCGACCTCCGGAACGTGAATCTTGGGTTCTACAATTGGTATCAGAGCTAACCGGGGGCGAATCGTGGTGTTTTGTGGTGTAAAAATGTGTTTTTGGGTGTTTTTTCTCGGAAAAGTACGTTTCTGATCGAGTATGTATGCATTTTATCGAGTATGCATGCATTTTATCGAGTGAGGATCACAAATTTCGAGTATGGCATGTATTCTATCGAGTTTGGCTTGCTTTTATCGAGTATGGAGTGGTTTTATCGAGTATGGAGCCATATCTCTAGTTTTTTCGAGTAAGAATCTGTTTTTACCGAGTAAGGAAGTCATATTATCGAGTATGGCAGTTTTTTCTCTCTCAACTAGGGGCGATTTTTTGGCCTCCCTAACCCTAACGAATCTGTAACAATTCTTCCTATGCTAAATCGCTTTCTTCTCTATTCTCTTTTGGGATTATTGAAGCAACGATTAAGGATCTGATTTGTTAGGGTTATAGGTCGGTTTCTATTGCAGTTATTCTATAAATTGTCCCTTCTTTCTGATCGGTGGTTTTCTCAAACCCTAACCCTCTATCAATCGTTATTCGATTGCTGGTTTAGAGTTTGGAATCGGTCTCAACANGTATGTCTGTGTAAGCTCTTTCGAGGGTATCCGATTAGGAACGGCCATGGTAAGGATTAGAAGGAGTCTTCACACTATGCTGTTGACGATCTCTAATTCCTAACCTGTAAGTACCGGATGCTTTATTGCTAACTGTTTTATGCAGGTACAACCACCACACACTAGTTTCCACATGCTCATACATACATCTCAAAGTCAAAGGAAAGTTCTCACTAAGATCAAAGGAAAGCGACAGTCAAAGAAAGATTCTACGCCAAAAAGAAGAATCTACAAAGTTAAGTGACAAAGATCTAAGTGAAAGAACCGCGACAACAAATATATCTATGGCAAAGACTAAAGATGTATGAGCATGTTGGAAAGGCAACTAACCTACAAAGACAAAGATGTGACGAAAGGCAGATGTATCCACCATAACAACAAAGAACAAAGAAAAGTCATTCATCAAAGATCACAAAGCATGAAGGAACAAAGACTAAATACTATTCTACAACGACACACAAAGTTCAACGTCGAAGATGACAAAGACCAAGTCACAGGGAACGTCATTCGAACAACCATCCCTTAGGGGGAGATTGTTAGCATTTAAGTTTTTATAGAAAGTGATGGTCGTTCTCATCGGTTAAATGTAGTGTGTCATTCTCAACTAGGGGCGATTTTTTGGCCTCCCTAACCCTAACGAATCTGTAACAATTCTTCCTATGCTAAATCGTTTTCTTCTCTATTCTCTTTTGGGATTATTGAAGCAACGATTAAGGATCTGATTTGTTAGGGTTATAGGTCGGTTTCTATTGCAGTTATTCTATAAATTGTCCCTTCTTTCTGATCGGTGGTTTTCTCAAACCCTAACCCTCTATCAATCGTTATTCGATTGCTGGTTTAGAGTTTGGAATCGGTCTCATCATTGTACTTATTTAACCGCCATCAGGATCCTTTAATTAACCCTAACCGTTTTTATTTTTATCCTTTACGATCTGATTGTTAGGGTTTTTTTTGTGTCGGTTTATTTTACCCTAAACGATTGTTCTTAACGATTATTCTTAAAATCGTTTTAGGGTTTTGTTTTGGTGGGAGGTCTGATCACAATCTGTTGCTATTGGTTAGGTCGGTTTTCTAATCGCTCTATCATCATTAAATTGCGATTAGGGCTTTATTCGTTCTGGTATGATCGTATGTATTACATGGGATTATTTTTCTTCGATCTGCTGGGGTTGTTGTGCGTTAATGATCAACGAAACCCTTTTAGGGTTTTGTTTATTCTTAATTGATGGTGATTATGAATCTGGAAGGTTTGTGGAAGTTAAGCTGCATGTGTTTGTGATTGCATGTTCTATGATGATTTCGTGATTATGGTAGTGGGTTATGAGAGAGATGTTTTTGGCATTGTAACTTGAGCATTGCTTTTCTTCGTGAGTTTCATTCAGATCCATGGGAAGATTGGTTCGAGTTGATGGAAGTTAAGTTTGTGGGGACTCTTGTTCAAAACCCCATTCACACATTGGTTGTGGTCAAATTCGAATTGCTTCGGGTTGCACTCTTATTTGGTTATTAGATTATGCTTATGCATAATTCTAATTGAAGACGCAAATGAATTTGATTTGGTATGTTGCACTGTGACTTGATCATGGTATGTCTTCATATATGTTCACTCGTACTTGTTGGAAGATTGGTTCAAGTTTGGATATGCTGGAAGGTTGTGTCGTTTAGACCATGTTTATACTTCAATTTTGATTTGCTATGGAAGTCACTCTTATTAGGTTATTAGATTATGCTATTTGCATAATACTAATAGAAGACGCAATAGGTTGAAGCTGGAAGTTTTGGATGTTAAAGGTCATCATATTTGGTTTAGCTCGGTTGTGCATCTAAACCCGTGGTTTTAACCAACCGTTGTGTGGAATTTGTGAACTGAAGCTCAAGTTTGATGTACCAGTTTGGTGGACCGAATTAATGACTTAGATGGCTTAAGAATTTTTTTCTTGAGTGATATTGTAATGTTTTATTTATTTTTGTCATTTTTGGTAGGTTCAATCTGTATGTTATAAGAATGGTGTGTCATTCTTATATAGTGGTAGTGGTAGTGTCCTAAGGGACTAAGATGAGGGGTTTACGCCCTCATCCTTTGTACTTCAACGCTTTTTGGTGTAATGAATTTTACCGGGGTGTGTTAACCCTTTTACCCAAAAAAATGTAGTGTGTCGTATAGGTAGAAATAGACATTGGGCGTTTGGACTTAATTAATCTAATAGGTTTCTAGTTAAGAAAAGAGCCTTGTAATGTTATGTAAAAGTCCAAGTCCAAGCCCAAGCCCATCAAAGCCTTTTAGGTTATTTCTTGTAAGCACTATATAAGCCACAACACACCTCATTTGTATGGGTGCTTGTGTGTGTAAGTGTGTGTTTTATATATGATATTCTCTCTTCATCTTACTACTTTCTCTCTCTAGAAAACACATACATATCTTCACCAAGTTACCATCTTTCTCATCTCATGTGATTCATATTTGTGATAAAGTTGATAGTGTTACGGTATAACAAATACAAAAATACAAAAAGAATCATCCCTCACCCTTAGACCTATATAAAGTAGTTTTCAATCCTAACGAATACTATTTCCCAAGTAGAACGATCAATCCCCCGGTACTTGCCACTACACTATACTACATCGGTCAGGTACACTGCCTGGTGGGGATTGCAAGCTTCTTGAGATCCCTTGAGAAGTAAAACCTCTTGCAAGGTTGCAAAACCACGCATCAAGTTTTTGGCGCCGCTGCCGGGGAATAGTTATTGTTTAGTTTGAAATTTATTTTTATTTAGGTCTACTCACTAGATTCCTTTCTAGTGAGATTTTTATTTTATTTTTATAGGTTTTCTTTAGTCTATCTTTTTTTTCTTCGTTCCTTTGTTCGTAACCATTACCATCCGCCATCATGGAAGGTGGTAATATCCTTGATCCCAACAACCCACCATAACAAAACCCACCTCAACCAAACCAACCTCCTAGGGCCCGCACTTTAGGAGAGTACTCCCGTCCTAGCCACCAAGGCTATCGAAACACCATTGAGCTCACTCAAGGAGCCAATGTGTCTCCCTTGCGATCCGACACCATCCAGTTGGTGCAATGTGGATGTGCATTCCATGGACTTCCTTCCGAAGATCCAAATCAACATCTCAAGGACTTTCTTAAAATCGTAGATTCGATAGACCTTGATGTTAACACTCGAGAGACGACCCGATTGCGTCTCTTCCAATTCTCTCTGCGAGACCAAGCTAGTCAGTGGCTAGAGCGTCTACCCGCAGGATCCATCACCTCTTGGGATGATCTCACCTCTCGTTTCCTGGCTCAATTCTTCCCACCGGGGAGAACCACCAAGCTAAGGAATGAAATCTTGATGTTCCAACAACGTCAAGGCGAAACCCGCTACGAGGCATGGACTCGATTCAAGGACTTACTTCAAAAAGTCCCTCACCATGGCATAGATCTTTGGCTCCAAGTCCAAATCTTTTATGACCATAGCAATCTCTCCACGAGGCAAACCATTGACCAAGCGGCCGGTGGTAAGCTACATGATCTAAGTGCAGAACAATCATAGGAACTCATAGAAGATCTTGCTCTCTATGAGAACGAAAGTTGGAATGATCCTCGTAATGTGAACAAAACGGTCAAGGCAATATCTTTGCCTTTGAATAATTCAAGCACTCCCGACCGTAGGATCATGGAACTTGAGGACCAAGTCAAGTTTCTCATGAAATCCTACGAAGCTCCCAAACCTTCAAGCCAAGTGAACGAAATCACTTCTTCATGCGAATATTGTAGTGGTCCCTACGACACTCGTGATTGCATGGAACTCCCTGAACAAGCTTTTGTGGATTACGCATCCTCACGTACCGACGGAGTGGGAGAAAAGTGGTACACTTTCAAACCCGAGCCAAACCCTTACGGTGATTNCGAAATCACTTCTTCATGCGAATATTGTAGTGGTCCCTACGACACTCGTGATTGCATGGAACTCCCTGAACAAGCTTTTGTGGATTACGCATCCTCACGTACCGACGGAGTGGGAGAAAAGTGGTACACTTTCAAACCCGAGCCAAACCCTTACGGTGATTCTTGGAAAAATCACCCAAACTTTAGGAGGAAACAAAACCAAAACACGCCCCAAAACAATTCTCCCAATCCGCCTAATCATTTTCAATCAAACGGTTCATCCTCAAACTGTTCTTTCAACAACAATCCTTCCAACAACTATGGTAGTACCAATAATTTTGAAGGATTGATGTCCAATTTTATGGCATCTCAAAAAGCTCGTATAGCAAAGTTTGAGTCCGAATTCAATTAACAACAAATAGAGATGACTAATAAAATTGACAAATTGTTGAAAGCCCTCACCAACCAAGTGTTGACACCACCAAATAAGGACGCTAGAAGCACAAATAGCGGAACCCAAATTAAGGACCCCTCATCATCCAAACACGTCCACTTTGTCAACATTGTCACTATTAAGCCAATCGATAAGTATAAGGAAGAAGATGATAGGAATATGATTGGAGTTGATAGTGAATCTAAGAATGAAGTTGAGGAGGATAAGAAAAAGGAAGTAGAAGAAGTAGAGAATGTAGAGGACTACTTCGATAGGTTACCCACTAAGGAAGAACGTGCGTACCATAGGGTTTTATTCGATGACCCCGAGACACCATACTTCCTAGGTTCACCAATCATCAAAGCGGGCGACCCATCCAATATAAATATACCATGCAACATTGGGCATGTGCATGTGTGGAAAGCCTACATCGACCCTAAATCTCCCATAAATATTATGACTAGGATCCACTACAATTGGATAATGAAAAAGCAACTTGGACCTATGATATTTCCCAACACGGGTTGGATAAGTAACTTCGTGGGAAGAGTTAAGGGATTGCACGTTTTTGTAGGAAACTTCACANGTTTGATGTACCAGTTTGGTGGACCGAATTAATGACTTAGATGGCTTAAGAATTTTTTTCTTGAGTGATATTGTAATGTTTTATTTATTTTTGTCATTTTTGGTAGGTTCAATCTGTATGTTATAAGAATGGTGTGTCATTCTTATATAGTGGTAGTGGTAGTGTCCTAAGGGACTAAGATGAGGGGTGTACGCCCTCATCCTTTGTACTTCAACGCTTTTTGGTGTAATGAATTTTACCGGGGTGTGTTAACCCTTTTACCCAAAAAAAAATATTATCGAGTATGGCAGATTTTACCAAGTAAGCAGAAACTACCGAGTAAGGTCTGGCACAAACTACCGAGTAAGCCAAAACTACCGAGTAAGGCCAGGAATTACCAAGTTAGGTCCATTTTTACCGAGTAAACCATATTTCTAGGGTTTATCGAGTAAGAACTATCGAGTAAGGTCAACTGTTTCGAGTAAGGGACTGTTTTATCGAGTTTGAGAGATTTCTATCGAGTAAGGACCTAATTTTATAGAGTGAGCTTATTTTTTATCGAGTAAGCATCATATTTTCGAGTAAGGGTTTATCATATCGAGTTAGGGCTTATATTTCATCGAGTAAGCACTTGATATCGATTAAAGGCTTGTGTTTCGAGTATTCTTCATATGGTTTGCCGAGTAAGGCTGGTCCAACCTTATCGTTTATCGAGTAAGGAATTCTTTTGGACTAATTCTAAACGAAACTCTGCCGAAATTGACTTAGGATATCGAGTAACGAGATGGGATTTTGAGTAAGGAAATATCAAAAGATTAATACATAAACAAAACCCTAAACACATCGAATAACCTAATGTCTATATACCCTAAACCCTAACTTCCACCTTAACTAAACACATGAGATTATTGGTATAACCATCTTATAGATCATGATTCATTTCCTTGTTTCATTATCATCAACACCAATATATCTCAAACCACCTCAAACCAAACCACGAATTGCTTAAACGATCCTAAACAAGATTCACACTCAAATGACAATGGCTAGTATCGTATTTTTGTGACTATGGAGATAATACTTTATCATTTTTCTGGGATTGAAGTACGTTTTAAGGGCATGTGTACTTATTTATCTCAAAGTCTAGGGGAGGATGGATGCATGACTTTCGAAGATACTTGTTTGGGCATATATTAAAGATGACGAAGACTTGGTTATCTAGTTATCATAGGTCAAGGGGTGAACGGACGAAGACCTAGTTAACTATCACCTAAAGGAGTTACGTTGTAGTGTTCAGTGTCAACACAGATGTGGATAATCAAGAGGTGATGTACGTCTTATACTTGATGGTTGGTTGGTTGAAGAGTATAGAGTACTCAGAGATTCGATGGTGTACGAACTCTCTACACCGTTCTTAGTCACACCATCGTACAAGATTAAGTAACATATCTAAGGGATGTTTACTTCATTGTCAGATTGGTTATATTGGGTTGTTTCTCTAGTCATTCTTCATTTACTAGCTGGTTGGAATTTGAAGAGGTCGCTTATAGGTTGAAGAGAAGAGAAGAGATTGTAGACATAAGAGAGTCATATCCTATCAGCATATTCTCACAAATTATGTTTTCATGGTCTATCTATATTGCATCAGAAGTGTAAAGTACGGGTAATTTTGACATGTACACACAATAGTATGATGATTTCGATAAATCGCAACCATTAGGAGGGAGAAGAACATGCCAAAAGAAGTAGTGTTTCATCTTCAGTACGTTGGTTGATCGAGGGAATTGTACTTACACTAGAACCGAAGAAGTACTAATGATGTGTACATCGGAGCGTATTACCAACCTTCTGTGCAATACTATGTGAGTTATGCTATGATGCTCCCAGAACAACAACCATGGTGCAAACTCATTAGTATCTACTTTATCCACTGCGAGATGAAAGAGGTTGTCAGTTCAGGAGGGAGCAGAAGAAAGAAAAAAGGCTCACTAGTTAGGAGGGAGCAATAACCTAACTAGACCATTGCAGTTGAAGTTCAGAGCTACATAGACCTTGGGCGTCAGTGTCAAAGATCAAACGCCGAGATCGTCGGAAGAGAGAACTTCAAGTCTGCATCAATATCTAAGCTACAGAGACTTTGCGCTTCAACATCATCAACATAGTTTACTATTGTTGTAATTTTACATTGTTAATGTATTTATAGGTCTCATTGTAACCATTCACGTGTGACGATATCTTGGAGGGAGATTGTTAGCTTCGCTTTTTTATAAAAGATACCGTCACACAAGTGAAATGGACTAGAATAGAAACTACAAGGACTACTATTGTCAAGTAGGCAAACATGTAGTGTTAGGAGCCTATAAATACCCCTCATGACTCTCCATGAGGGGTGTGGAAATAGTGTGTATAGTTTCACTTCATTTCATTTTAATAAAACACCTAGTTCTTCACCTTTCTCTCTCTAGAACTAACCATGTTTAATCCATATTTCCATCAACCGCGACCTCCGGAACGTGAATCTTGGGTTCTACATTTAACTAATCACAATATCAAAAAGAGGATCTTTCCTCCCTCTTTTCCTCTCCTAAAACCAGACTCCTTAGGGTTTTGGTCTTTGATCATTAACATACTTCTAGTGTAGATCTAGGTTTATACAAGGGTTATTGGTAAGGTGACTAGTATCAGGTAGTGATCCATGACGTGTAGTGTGTTTCTACAAAAAGGTGATCAACCTAATTAATCACTTAGGTTTCTAGTATAGATCAGGTTGTGTTGATAGTCTCCGTTCGATCCTTCCGAATCACGCTACCAAGGTATACAATTATTTGTATTCTTACGATTGATCATATGTCTCTATGCATCCGTATTGGTGATTAGTATCTGCTGCATTTTATATTTAATCCTATGTTATTTATATCTTAAATCAACAATAGTGGTACCACGAGCCATCATATGATGTCACGTGATAATAAGAAACTGTCCCTTCAACTCAAAATTAATATCCTCTCCGAAAGGAGGCCTCACGATTTCGGGACCAGCGTTGTCTAGAATCTGCAAAATATACTCCTCAATTTTTTGAGTCATCTTGTATCTGGAATCAAATAATATGTATCAGCAGATATGTGTTACAAAGAAGAAAGCTAAGTCTAAAAATGACAACTAAAATCTTTTTGGTGTTACTGTTCACCTAATACGCCGAAAGCAGAAAACTGTTTACGCTGTAATCTTAAAACAATACAAATATTGAATTAAAACTGTTACGCCGTATCAAAATAAATTAATAAGTTGTAAAGATAAATAATAACGGTTTTTATTTTTATTTTATGTTTTTTTTAGAAATTTTAATAAAAATTAAAACTAACAGAATAAACTAATTAAAAATAAAATGAAAATGAAAATGAAAATCAAACTAAGACAACTAATCTGTATCAGCAACGATTACGCCATATGTTAGGAAGCAGTACGTCAAAACTGAGAATCAAAAGTTACGTCGTATCCAATGGAAGTAAATACGCCGTAAACCTAACCTGAGACAGAAGACAGTTAACAAACAAATAAATCAAGTAAAACAAATAACAACTAACTAATATAACAAAAATACAAAACAAACTAAATTATCCTAAAACAAAACTATTCTTCGGTAGCGGCGCCAAAAACTTGATGTGTGTTTCGTTGTAGGTATTTTTATATTCAAGTCTTAATATTTATATTTAGTCGGACTTATACCTTAAAGATATACTTTCACGGGCAGTGTACCCGATCAGATGTAGCTAGTGGGGTAAGTACGAGGTCGGTCTCGGGAATAGTACGCTTAGATCCCATCTAGTGTATGTTACAAGTTTTAGAGGGGGGTTTTAATTGATTTGATTATATTCACTACTAATAACATGAAAAGTAAACTAAACTAAATTATACTACGTTTGTGATCAATAAGAGAAAGTAGTGCTAACCATGTTAATACTATTCCATTCTAGCCATCCGTTTATTAGTGTAATGATCTATTAGTAAAGTACTGGTGACGTCAGGATATGTGGGGAATATCTCCTTGGTCAAGACAACATCCCCACACTCCTATCTAACCTAAACAAGTCCACTTGGTCCATGAAACTAGCTTTTATACATGCAATCTCCAGGCAATTTGGTTCATGCACCTATCGGACTACAAGCATGCATTAAGTTGTGTCAACTAATCTATGTGATTTATCAGCGGTATCCATTTGGTCCATGCTATACCCTACCCATTCCCCCACTTGGTCCATGTAAGAAGAGTAATCGCCTACTTAAATGTTCACATAATATACATCCAATACCCATTTGGTCCATGTGATACTAGACTTAAACTACTCAAACAAATAAACGAACATTGAAATGATAAAATTATAAACTAAGCAATGCAAAAAATTAGATCTAAGCAAATGGAAATAACTATCATAGAATATTCATAAACATGGCTAACACGCAAGGGCGTTAGCCCATAATGTATTTAAAAGCACAAAGAGATAATTCAAAGGATATTCAAATGGAAATCATAATAAAATCGATATGCAAACCGAATGATTAAACCTAATGTGATAATATAAGACCTTCTCTTCTTATTATCCTAGCTCTTGGGACTGATCTTCGGGCCTTGAAGTGGTGAAATTCGGCTGTGGTTGAGAGTGGTGAGTGAAAGATATCAAAAACTCCCGTTTAGGGCTTGTATTTACAGTCATCTGTTAGGGCGAGATTACGGCGTAATCCTAAGGGAATACGACGTAATTTAGATTTCTTGATTACTAACAAAGAAAGCATATTCCAAGCATATTCTGTGTATCTTCTAAAATACGACGTAATCTTGAGATGAGATATGCCGTAACCTTCAAATCTTCGATATATTTGGATGGGGGATAAGATCTTCATTACGGCTTATGGCCAGATTTCCATACGCTGTAATCCTTCAATGGTTAACTTGGGCTTTAACTGTAAAGCTTCCAATTACGGCACATTGCCAGAGTTAAATGCGTCATATTTTTTAATATTCACCAAGACTTAATTAATGCTTCCAGGTATCAGTACGGCGTAAGGCTACAGTTTCTTACGTCGTATGCTCTTTTACAGCTTTCATAGAAAATAGCTCCAAATCATATCTTCTTTACATGTCTTTGACAATATTGCTCCATAATTATTGAAATAGGAAAAGTAAACCAATTAAGTATTAATTCAGATATAAATATGAATAATATGAGCAAATAGCAGGTGATAAGTATCAAAAATATAGGACTTATCACATATAGTATATTACACATTTCCAAATATTCGAGAATCGGGGTATCCCATGGATTGAACCTATCAACTCGTTTGAACACTTGAAGATAATATACACATAATTTTTTACTTGTTTCTAATGTAAATATACTTGACACTATTACAAAGCCTTGTGTCCATATCCTTCAGGAGCATATAGAAAGCCAAGTCCTAACTTCTTGAAGTGGCGACACTCCATGCTCACATAGGTAGTTCCTTTAGTCTTGCACCTGCAGTGTAATTTTTCAAAAGAACTCTTAAGAAGATAAACTTCAACCTAACCCACTTGGAGTCTGAACACATACCTTGGGATGATACGATGTTTTCCAATCCTTGATTGTTAGCTTTCCACATTGAATTCAGCTTCTAACATTGTATTAGAAGGGAATTGGGTATCTCACAGTTAGATATTTAAATGGACTTTAATCCATCCCGATAGCCGACTTGTGCACTAAGTCTCTGGCTAATCCCTTAGTCAAGTAATCTGCCAAGTTTTGTTGAGAACGGACATGAACCATGATGTGTCTAACACTTAAGTGTCCATACTTTCCATTGTAAATTTGGCTATCTGCTTTAACCAAAGTGGCAGTACTATCAGAATGTATAAAAATAGGAGATATTGGTTTTGGCCACAAAGGTATCTTATAGATGAGGTTCCTGAACTATTCTACCTCCTTTCCAGCAGCAGCTAAAGCTACAAATTCAATTTCCATTGTCGAATCAGTAATGCTAGTTTGTTTCTTAGAAGCCCATGAAATGACACCTCCACCTAGCAAGAATACCCAACCACAAGTAGAAGTATGATCCTCACTATTGGTTCTCCAACTTTCATCTGAATAACCTTTAATAACTGAAGGAAATCCGACATAAGACAAACCATAGTTCATTCTGTTCTTTAAGTACCTGAAGAACATGAATACTGATGCGAGATATTGCAACCTCACAAGGATTTTTATTTCTTAAGGGATCTCATCAAGAAGTTTTACAATCCTCCAGGCACTGTACCTGACCATTGTAGTGTAGTATAGGTAAATCTGAGGGATTGATCATTCTATAGAGGAATAGTGTCGTTAGGTTGAAGTGTGTGTCGAGATAAGTCTAAAGGTGAGGGATGATTCTTTTTGTGTTTTTATATTTTTTATAAAGCAACTAAAATCTAGGTTTCGAAGGGAAGGGCGGAATTAGTTGCTATCCAACTAACCCAAAAACTACTATTGTAAAACTAAATTAAAATAACAAGAAAAATAAATTGTTGAACTTCTTATAGTGAGACAAACGTGTTTCCTAGATGTCACTACTCCCTAGTTATCTTTTACTAATTTGTTGAATTGTCACGTCCTAGTTTTAGTTGAAGCGTTGTATTCCTTAATACCGGTCGTGGGGGTGTGCTACATTCCCAAACTATATGAACATTAATTTCACCTACAACCTTAAAGTCTATTAAGAAATTATAGGATCATAAACATCAATGCATGTAATAAATACAACGAGAAAAACCAATAGTGCACGTTATGATTACGTTTTCTAAGAAGTTCAAGCTAGTTACATAAAAGAAGTCAGCCAGATTTGTTAGCCTAACGTGAAGCAAACAACAAATCATAATCAACAACTATGTTTCATTAGATCTAAGCAAACACAAATAAACTTAAGCTAGCATATTAAAGTGAAGAAAAGAAAAACTAAGAATCAAACAACACACATTGAATGATTAAAAGGATAACGTATCTTCAATAGAACATGGATGAAAAAGGATGAAAAAGCCCTACACTAAATCTGGAAATCGTTTAGGGTTTTGTACCAAAAGATGTCACACTTAATGAAAATAAAACGAAAACTATATATAGATTTACAATGCTGACGACGTCAGGTTATGGGTTCTGACGCCGTCAGCCTGCCGGGTTTAGGGTTTCGTCTTGTGCGCCGCTCTGACGTCGTCTTGCATTATACTCTGAGGCCGTCAGCTTCAGTCTGACACAGTCCCTTTATAAACTATCTGAGCCGTCTTTAGTAATCTTAAAACGTGACTCCCTACTTCAAAATACACTTGACGCCGTTAGGTTATAATTCTTTAAAGTTTTCTGAAGCAACGTGTGTAAAATCTTCCAACTCTGAATTTGCAAGTGACGGCATCACCAAGTTAGAGCGTGACGCTCTCAGCCTTCTATCTTGACAGTTTTTCGCGACTTGGTTGTTTTCTTCATTTTTTTGTCGACATATGTCCAAAAGCGCCAAATTCCAGAATTCTCGTCCCAAGTACCTAAAATTCAAAAAGAAACGCTTTAGGGAAATATATGATCATATAAACACGATTTTGGGCTTAAATGACCTCTTAAAAAGGTATCAGATAAATCCTTATCAAATATCCTTACACTTGAGATTTGCTTGTCCTCAAGCAAATGAGCTTTTATTCTAATCAATTTACAAGTTAGGGGTCATTTAACATTAATATAAAAGTAATTATAAAACAATATTGTTCCACGTTAGTTAAAATAAGCATAGAAATTATATGTTAGCATCTCACAATAAGTGTTTGTATTCTCACATCTCTCGGGTGTATAAAGTTTATAACACATGTGGAAAAGGGAAAATATAACACTCTCTACCTGTCATAGCACATAGATTACCATAGGCTTGGGAACAGATCAAACCTCCACCACTTTGGCGTAAGCACATAGGATAAACTATTAAAGAGGTCTTTTAAAGGGTTGTAATGTTAGGTGTAAAGGTATGGAAAACACGGTTTGTTGAAACAAGGGAATTTTACTTGTGGCAAGTCAATTATCTTGGTCAATTACATGTACAATGAGGCGTTACTAAGCCAAGACTCGACTCAACTTGCTAACTACTAACTTTTTTTGTATTTTCCAAGACACTATATTGACTTAAACAAAAATAAAAGACGCGGATGGTAGCACATATGTTATTTTCACTTTTTTTCCCATACACTCTTGCCCTACCATCCAAAATAATACATCAAAGGGATCTTGCATCCTCCCTACACTTTAACTTTTACATAACTATTTAACGACCCAAATTAAGAAAATTAAAACACTTGGATACTTTAGACATTAACGTGTACAAGGGGTAATAACATGACATTCTTCCATTTTACTCCATTATAACTAGTACTTTACCCATGAGTCCCAATCATCCCAAAACTGTATTTACAAGATATGACTCGACTTTGCAACAATGTAACCAATTAGACAATTGACAAATAACAATAATGCACTAAAAATGAGTGCATACAAGATAGGCTAAGGCGATTTGGGTGTACTTTTAGGGGTGGATTGTAAACAATGTTCTTCTTAATATTTCAGAATCCACCAAAATATCACGAGAACATAAAAAAAAATAGGCTCTGAGGGGTGTACTAGGGGTATTGTGTACTAAAGATGAGTACATCACAAGGGTATGGGAAAATTACTTGACAAATGAAGCCAATGTAATTATAATACAGGTTTAAAACAAGGGTTATCCTAATGCCTCTTATCATATAGTAAATCATAACTACACGAATGTAGTCTCACTAGCAGCCTCGGGATGTATCACAAACGCAAGTTCTAGAATTTATATACTACCGGTACACTCATAAGCATTAAAAGGTGAATGCTTTTTCCTAAAGATCTAAAGGCGAACCTCACATATTTGGGGTGAAAATTTCTTTGAGTGGTAGGGTTTTTGTGCTAGCTATATATAATTCTTATCCATGAGATGCTTAATAAGACTAAAGTTTCACTCCTATATGTTGTAAAAAGTTTTAAATTTGGTACCAAAGTTGCCCTAACAAGTATTTCTCTTAGTTTATTACGCATTTACTATAAAACAAAACAAAAATTCAAGTGGAGTTATAGTTTCTAAGGTATCCCATCTTACCTTCCCTACACTAAAACCGAATATTGTCCCCAATGTTTCTAAAATGTATAAAAGTAATGATAAAAGAGAGAAAGAATCTAGTAATCCCCTAATTTGCTTGGCATGGACGATGTGAAAACATGGTTAAATCTTCTTTCAAGAAAATAAACATAAATCAATGCTCATCCAACTTCCTCTTTATCTTCTTATCTAATATAACCTGTAATTCACTAAGAAAATAAAACACAAAACCTCGCATTAAGTCGGCGGTAAATTCTACATATATAAAAATTAAATCCTAGAAAGCAAAGTAAGATATAATGCTTGCAAAATAAATGTCTACATATTCATGGAAATTTAAAATTCTGAAATTTTTTCAAAAATATAAGAATTTCAGCAGAAAAACAAAATCTGCAAAACTGTGCAGATATTGTGCCTGACGCCGTCAGGTTGTAAAGCCTGACGCCGTCAGGTATGATTTGATATAATGTTTGCATTTTGTTTCTGGAAAATTTCTGTAAAAATCTGAGTATTAAAACCTGGAAGAACTGCAGAACATTCATTGTGACTCGATACAAGCATTTGACTCTAAACAAACACATAAATATATGCTAATCTTTATTTGTTATTGTTCATGTTCGAATTGTTCTTATAAACAAATGTGATCTTCCCTACACTTATCTTTTTGTAAAATACGTTTATATTTAATTAAGACGAAGTTAAAGACAAAATAAAGCATTTTTACAAATTATTTGAGACATGAACAATAAACAAAGAAAGATGGAGCATATATACAAAATCAAACTAAATAAAAATAAACAAACAAACAATTAAAAGCTTGGGTTGTGATGAGGCGAAAAGTGTTACGCTTTTAGGGGGTCATTTAAGCCTTAATCCGTAATTATTTGATCAAATATTGCCTTAAATCGTTCCTTTTGTCATTTTAGGTACTTTGAAGAGGAAATCTGGAAAAGGAAGCATTTTTGGACGTTTTTGGAGCATAAAAGTGAAGAAAATGACAAAGTCTCAAAATATTCTAGAAATTGTACTTGACGGTGTCACGCTTTACCATGTGACGGCGTCACGCTTTGACAACAAGGTGGATGATTTTTACACTAGACGCCCCAGAAAGATTTTGGAGGAATTACACGTGACGGCGTCACGTGTAAATGGAAGTAGGCCGTCACGTTATAGCGTAAAGGGTGACGGCCCAGAAGAGTTTAAAAAGGGACGGCGCCAAGAGTGGATCTGAGCAATCCGAATAATGTTTTGGCGGCGAGGTGACGGCGTCACGCTCCATAAGGTGACGCCGTCAGATTGTAAATTCTATATATATTAGTCTAATTTTCATTCATTAGTGTGCAACTTTTGGGAAGAACCCTAGCTCGTTTCTCTACTGTATTTTTTAGGGTTTTCCACCCTTGAAACTTGGATGCTTAATTGAAGATAAGTCTTTTCCAAATCATTCAATATGTCTATGTATTGTGTGATTATATGTTATGCTTGTCTTTCAATTAACATGCTAGGCTAGGTCTTTATTGTGTTTGCTTAGATCTAATGAAACCTAGCTATTGATTATATGTTATTGGTTTGTTTGTGATTATTGTGGGTGGGTGAAGTCGATGTTAGGCTTAAGAAAACTGGCTAACCTCCTATACGGTAACTTGCTTGAACGTCTTAAGAAACATGAATCGGATGTGTACTACGATTATTTGGTTGTATTTAATGCATGAGCGAATTCTAATGATCCCATGTTAGGAGCTTTAAGTCGGCTCGACATAGGAGTGAAGTAGGAGCTTATAGAGTTAGGGAAGATCATACACGGCCCTACGAATGGTTTAAAGGAATACAACCCGTCATCCACACAATTACAACAAACCAATTAACATGTAAAAGATAGCTAGGGAGTAAGGAAATCTAAGTAAACACATATTTCTCCCATATAAGTTTCACAACCATTTAATTTTCTTGTTATTTTATTTTATTTGCAAAAGTAGTTATTTTGGTTAGTTGACTAGATCTAATTCCGCCCACTCTTCCAAAAACCGAGATTTTTACTTGATTTCCATAAAATATAAAAATACAAAAAGAATCATCCCTCAACCCTTAGACCTAATTAGAGTAGCTTTTAAAGCCTAACGACACTATTACCCGAGAGAACGATCAATCCTCCGGTACTTGCCACTTCACTATACTACATCGGTCAGGTACACTGCCTGGTGGGGGTTGTAAGCTTCTCAAGATCCCTTGAGAGGTCAAACCTAAGTGCAAAGGTTGCAAAACCCACGCATCAAAGTTTTTGGCGCCGTTTTCGGGGAATAGTCATTGTTTAGGTTGAAAATTTTATTTTTACTTAGGTCTACTCATTAGAATCCTTTCTTGTGAGATTTTTATTTTATTTTTCTAGGTTTTCTTAATCTATCTCTTTCTTCGTGTTTTTGTTCGTAACCATTACCATCCGACATCATGGAAGGCTGTAATATCCTTGATCCCAACAACCCACCACAACCAAACCCACCTCCTAGAGCCCGTACTTTAGGAGAATACTCCCGTTGTAACACCCCAACCCGACAAGGGCTAAAGTGTCACATTCATGGTGTCAATCAGAACAAACACAAGCATTAACTTATATAATACAAATGAATACAAAGGTTATAAAAGGTTACAAAAGGTTCTATGGAAAAGAAATACAATATCAGTATAGGGTACAAATGACTAATCAAGAGTCTTTGTAAAAAACCACTAAGAAGTCATGAAAGCAAAGTCCTCACTAAAGCTCCTATTTGCACTCTTCACCCATAACCCAGCTTCCTTCTAAAACCTGTCACTGGGAAAAGAAACGCGGCTGAGCTTAAAAAGCCCAGTGAACAGATATAACAAAAGGGTAGTATGAAACAGAAGAAAAGAGACCGAATATGTTGCATTGGATGAGTATCAGAATGGTCATAGCATAAGAAATAATGACAATAAGGTGAAATAGATATTAATAAGAAAAGATTAA
>LBNU01005403.1:23235-45081 GCA_014162995.1 Artemisia annua | reverse complement strand
GTGGCCTATTTATTTATTTTGGGCTTTAGAATTTAATTTTGACTTATTAAAATTATTAGGATCCATATTTTATACATTTGTGGTGTTTTAGGAATTTTATTATAATTTATTGTAGCTTTATTTAATTTTTAAAATTATAGGGGTATTTTCGTAATTTTACCAAGATTGAAATTTTTGGTATTACACCCGTGCTAGCCACCAAGGCTATCGAAACACCATTGAGCTCACCCAAGGAGCCAATGTGTCTCCTTTGCGATCCGACACCATCCGGTTGGTGCAAAGCGGATGTGCATTCCATGGACTTCGTTCCGAAGATCCAAATCAACATCTCAAGGACTTTCTTAAAATCGTTGACTCCATAGACCTTAATATTAAAACTCGAGAGACTACCCGATTACGTCTCTTCCAATTCTCTCTGCGAGACCAAGCTAGTCAATGGCTAGAACGTCTACCCGCAGGATCCATCACCTCTTGGGATGATCTCACCACTCGCTTCCTTGCTCAATTTTTCCCACCGGGGAGAACCACTAAGCTAAGGAATGAAATCTTGATGTTCCAACAACGTCAAGGCGAAACCCTCTATGAGGCATGGACTCGATTCAAGGACTTACTCCAAAAAGTCCCTCACCATGGCATAGACCTTTGGCTCCTAGTCCAAATTTTCTATGACCATATCAATATCCCCACGAAGCAAACCATTAACCAAGCGGCCGGTGGCAAGCTACGTGATCTAAGTGCGGAACTATCATGGGAACTCATAGAAGATCTTGCTCTCTATGACAACGAAAGTTGGAATGATCCCCGTAATTTGAATAAAACGGTCAAGGCAATATCTTTGCCTTCGAATAATTCAGGCACTTCTGATCGTACGATCATGGAACTTGAGGACCAAGTCAAGTATCTAATGAAATCCTACGAAGCTCCTAAACCTTCAAGCCAAGTGAACAAAATCACTTCTTCATGTGAGTATTGTAGTGGTCCCCACGACACTCAAGATTGCATGGAACTCTCCGAACAAGCTTTTGCGGACTACGCATCCTCGCGTACCGACGGAGCGGGAGAAAAGTGGTACACTTTCAAACCCGAGCCAAACCCTTACGGTGATTCTTACAACCCCTCTTGGAGAAATCACCCAAATTTAGGTGGAAACAAAACCAAAACACGCCCCAAAACAACTCTTCCAATCCGCCTAATCGTTTTCAATCGAACGGTTCCTCCTCAAACCGTACTTTCAATAACAATCCCTCCAATAATTATGGTACTACCAATAGCCTTGAGGGGATGATGTCCAAGTTTATGGCATCTCAAGAAGCTCGTATGGCTAAGTTAGAATCCGAATTTAATCAACAACAAACGGAGATGACCAATAAAATAGACAACTTATTGAAAGCATTCAACAACCAAGGGGTGCCATCACCAAATAAGGACGCTAGGAACATAGGTAGCGGACCCCAAATCAAGGACCCCTCATCATCCAAACATGTCCACTTTGTTAACGTTGTCACTATTAAGCCAATTGATAAAAATGAAGTAGATAGTGAACATAAGGATGAAATTAAGGAAGTTGGGGAGAGTAAGGAAAGGGAAATAGAAGAAGTAGAAGAAGTAGAGGACTACTTCAATAGGTTACCCACTCAGGAAGAACGTGCATACCATAAGGATTCATTCGATGACCCCGAGACACCACACTTCCTAGGCAATCCAATTATTAAAACGGGTGACCCATCCAACATCAACATTCCATGCAACATTGGGCATGTGCATGTGTGGAAAGCTTACATAGACCTTAGATCCCCCATAAACATCATGACTAGGATCTATTACAATTGGATAATGAAAAAGCAACTTGGACCTAGGATATGTCCCAACACGGGTTGGGTGAGTAACTTTGTGGGGAGAATAAGAGGATTACGTGTGTATCTAGGGAACTTTACCTATGATACCGACTTTGTGATCTTAGAAGATATTCGTCCGGTAGTAGATGCATGCTTGACTCAAGTAGTTTTCGGTAAGCCGTTTGTTGACGCCTCTAAGATGAATTATGACCCATCTTTAGGGATAGTTAGATTCAAAGACGAGACCGATGAGGTAGCTTACCAAATGCCATATAAGATGGAGCAATTCCGGCTTTTATCAAACATCGAGAAGGAGCATAAGCAAGCGGTCTACTATAGGTATTAGCTTCGCTTTTTTATAAAGATAACGTCACACAAGTGAAATGGACTAGATTAGAAACTACATGGACTACTATTGTCAAGTAGGAAAACATGTAGTGTTAGGAGCCTATAAATACCCCTCATGACTCTCCATAAGGGGTGTGGGAAATTGTGTAAGCTTCATTTCATTTATTCATATCAATAAAACACCTTTTCTTCACCTTTCTCTCTCTACTTTCTCTCTATAGAAATAACCATGTTTATTACATATTTCGATCAACAGCGACCTCCAGAACATGAATCTGGGTTCTACAAGTGGTATCAGAGCTAACCAGGGGCGATTCGTAGTGTTTCGGGGTATAATTTCGTGTTTTATGGGCTGTTGGTACGTTTTTTATCGAGTTTGGTGATGATCTTATCGAGTATGGGTGCCAAATATCGAGTATGGGAGCCAAATTTCGAGTATGGAGCTGAAAATATCGAGTATGGTGGGTTTTTTATCGAGTAAGAGGCCCAAAAAGTCATATTATCGAGTATGGCAGATTTTACCAAGTAAGCCAGAAACTACCGAGTAAGGTCTGCCAGAAACTACCGAGTAAGCCAAACGTACCGAGTAAGGGCCAGGAACTACCGAGTAAGGGCATTTTATCGAGTAAGGGCCAGAAATTACCGAGTAAGGCCCAAAACTTTCGAGTAAGTGATTTATTTACCGAGTAAGCAGGCTGTTTTTGAGTACGTGAGCTAATTATCGAGTATGACCACCATTTTATCGAGTAAGCTTGATTTTTTATCAAGTAAGCTCATTTTTGGCGAGTAAGCCACTACTCCTTATCGTTTATCGAGTAAGGACTTCTCTAAGGTCAATTCTAAACGAAACTCTGCCGATATTGACTTAGGATATCGAGTAACGAGATGGGAAATGGGATTTTGAGTAAGGAAATATCAAAAGATTATTACATAAACCAAAACCCTAACCTCATCGAATAACCTAATGTCTATATACCCTAAACCCTAACATCCACCTTACCTAAACACATGAGATTATTGGTAAATCCATCTTATAGATCATGATTCATTTTCGTTTTTCATTATCATCAACACCAACATATCTCAAACCACCTCAAACCACACCACGAATTGCTTAAACGATCCTAAACAAGATTCACACTTAAATGACAACGGCTAGTATTGTATTTTTGTGACTATGGAGATAATACTTTATCATTTTTCTGGGTTTGAAGTACGTTTCAAGGGCATGTGTACTTATTTATCTCAAAGTCTAGGGGAGGATGGATGCATGACTTTTGAAGATACTTGTTTCGGCTTAAGTTAAAGATGACGAAGACTTGGTTATCTAGTTATCATAGGTCAAGGGGTGGACGGACGAAGACCTAGTTAACTATCACTTTAAGGAGTTACGTTGTAGTGCTCAGTGTCACACACAGATGTGGATAATCAAGAGGTGATGTACGTCTCATACTTGATGGTTGGTTGGTTGAAGAGTATAGAGTACTTAGGGATACGATGGTGTACGAACTCTCTACACCGTTCTTAGTCACATCATTGTACAAGATTAAGTCACATATCTACGGGGTGTTTACTTCATTGTCAGATTGGTTATATTGGGCTGTTTCTCTAGTTATTGGCCATTTACTAGCTCTTTGGAATTTGAAGAGGTCGCTTAACGGTTGAAGAGAAGAGAAGAGATTGTAGATATAAGAGAGTCATATCCTATCAGCATATTCTCAGAAATTATGCTTTCATGGTCTATCTATATTGCAACAGAAGTGTAAAGTACGGGTAATTTTGGCATTTACACACAATAGTATGATGATTTCGATAAATCGCAACCATCAGGAGGGAGAAGAGCATGCCAAAAGAAGTAGTGTTTCATCTTCAGTACGTTGGTTGTTCGAGGGAATTGTGCTTACTCTAGAACCGAAGAAGTACTAATGATGTGTACATCGGAGCGTATTACCAACCTTCTGTGCAATACTATGTGAGTTATGCTATGATGCTCCCAGAACGACAACCATGGTGCAAACTCATTAGTATCTACCTTATCCGCTGCGAGATGAAAGAGGTTGTCAGTTCAGGAGGGAGGAGAAGAAAGAAAAAAGGCTCACTAGTTAGGAGGGAGCAATAACCTAACTAGACCATTGCAGTTGAAGTTCAGAGCTACATAGACCTTGGCCGTCAGTGTCAAAGATCAAACGCCGAGATCGTCGGAAGAGAGAACTTCAAGTCTGCATCAACATCTAGGCTACAAAGACTCTGCGCTTCAACATCATCAACATTGTTTACTATTGTTGTAATTTTACATTGTTAATGTATTTATAGGTCTCATTGTAACCATTCACGTGTGAAGATATCTTGGAGGGAGATTGTTAGCTTCGCTTTTTTATAAAGATAACGTCACACAAGTGAAATGGACTAGATTAGAAACTACAGGGACTACTATTGTCAAGTAGGCAAACATGTAGTGTTAGGAGCCTATAAATACCCCTCATGACTCTCCATGAGGGGTGTGGGAAATTGTGTAAGCTTCATTTCATTTATTCATATAAATAAAACACCTTTTCTTCACCTTTCTCTCTCTACTTTCTCTCTCTAGAAATAACCATGTTTATAACATATTTCGATCAACCGCGACCTCCGGAACGTGAATCTGGGTTCTACAATAGGAATGATGAGGATAGGCGTAGAGGAGTAGACTTTGTTATGAGTAGGATATTCGGCTTCTACAAAGAATGCTTGCAATTAGGTCCGGAATATAAGACTAAACCCGAGGATGACCTAGGGATCGTGACCAACGATGAAGTCACGTAATAGAATGACTTTGAGTCTAGCTACAAGACTCGTTAATAAAGAAAAGCGCTTCTTGGGAGGCAACTCAAGCTTTATTTGTTTTGTGTGATTTTATTTGAATTTATTTGTTTCTGTATATATGTTTTATTTTTATTGTTATTGATTCATTTTTCAAGATAAATTGTAAAAATGCTTTATTTTGTTTTTAACTTTGTCTTAACTACATATAAAGGTATTTTGCAAAACATAAGTGTAAGGGAAATCTAAATTTGTTTATAAGAACGAATTGGAACATGAATTATAACGATATAAAATGAACTTACATATTAGTATTTGTTTGAGTCAAATGCTTGTATCGAGTCATAATGAAAATTTGCAGGATTCCAGGAACTAAGGTAATTGTTTTTCCAGAAATTTTCCGGAAACTAAACATAAGGATTTTGTCAGATCAATTATGACGGCGTCAGGCATTAAACCCTGACGGCGTCAGCCTTTGATTCCATAAAACGTTTTTAAAATTTAGTTTTTCTGCCGGATAATAAAAATTACTGCATCTTTAAATCCAGAAATCTGCAAAAACTTTCATACCACAAGCATTATATCCATATATAGAATTTACCGCCGATTTTACGCAAGGTTTGCCTAGATTGTTTTCTCAGGTTTAACAGGTTATTTTGGACAAGAAGATGAACATGGAATCAAGTTCATGACATCAAGATTTTGGAGTCGCTTTGATCTTCGAGCTTTTACATCATCTTGGAAGAAGATCTAACCATGTTACCACATGATCCACATCAAACGAATCAGGGGAGTATTTGTTTCATCTTTCATTTTCTACTTTTACATCTTCTATGTGAACATTGGGGACAATGTTCGGTTTTAGTGTAAGGGGGGGGGGGGGTAAATGAAGACACCTTAGAAAATGCAATTACGCTTGATTTTTGTTTTGTTTAAGGGTAAATGTGTAATAAAACCGAGAGAAATATTTATTAGGGAAACTTTAGCGTAATTTAAAATTTTTTACAACATATAGGAGTGAAACTTTGGTCTTAATAAGCGTCTCATGGATAGGGAATTGTATTACTAGCACAAAAAAAACCGTACGACCCAAAAATTTTTCCCCAAATATGTGAGGTTCGCCCCTAGAATTGTTAGGAAAAGCATTCATTGTTGATGCTTGTGTGTGTACCGGTAGCCTATAGATTCTAGAACTTGCGTTAGGACCATCCCAAATCCATAAGTGATACTACATTCGTGTAGTTAGATTTACTACATGATAAGAGGCATTAGGATAACCCATGTTTTACACCCGTAATATAATTACTTTGACTTAATTGGTCCAGTAATTTTCCCACACCTTAGCGTTGTACTCATTTTTAGTACACGATACCCATAGGACACCCCTCAGAGCCTATCTTTTCGTTTCTAACTTTAAGCATTTTACTTAAAGGAAGAATTTGTTTACAATCCACCCCAAATGTACACCCAAATCACCTTAGCCTACCTTGTATGCACTCACCTTTAGTGGATTATTGTGATAACATTTGTTTAAACCCTTAGTTAATTGTCTAATTGATTACATGGTTGCTAAGTCGAGTCATATCCTTGTACATTTTGTTTTGGGACGATTGGGACTCATGGGTAAAGTACTAATGTTATGGAGTAATGGGGAAGAACATCAATTATTACCCCCATGTATGCGTAAATGTTTTAAAGTACTCCAAGTTTTTTTTAATTATCTTAATTCGAGTCATTAGAATAGTTAATTGTAAAGTATGTAAAAGTTCAAGTGTAAGGGGAGAACCGAGGCCCCTATTATGTATTATTTTGGATAGAAGTGACAAAAAAAATTTGGAAAAAGAAAAGTAGAAAAAACGTACGGACTACCATCCCGTTTCATTTTATCTTTATTTATGTTTTTGTTATTTTCTTATTAGCTTAAGTCAAGTCGAGTCTTGGTTTAGCAACGCCACCTTGTGCATGTATTTGATCAAGATAATTAACTCACCACCACTAAAAATACCCTTTATTCCAACCAAACCGTGTTTATCATATCCCTACACCTAACATTACAACCTTTTGTAAAGCCCTCTTTGATAGTTTATCTTAGGTGCTTACGCCTAGTGGAGGAGGTTTTTGATCCTTTCCCAAGCCTATGGTAATCTATTTGCTATGACAGGTAGTGAGTGATATTTCTTCCATTTCCATTTAGTTATATAGGTTTATAATACCCGAGAGATGAGAGTATCCAAACACTATTTTTGAGGTACTAGTGTATGATTTCCGTGCTTGTTATGACTAGGGTAGAATAACTATTTGTTGTAATTACTTTTATCTTCGTGTTAAATGACCCCTAGCTCATATTTTGATTGGAATAAAAGCGCATTTTCTTGAGGACAAGCAAATCTCAAGTGTAAGGGTATTTGATGAGGCGAAAAGTGTTACGCTTTTAGGGGGTAATTTAAGCCCTAATCTGTAATTATTTGATCAAATATTGCATTAAATCGTTCCTTTTGTCATTTTAGGTACTTTGAAGAGGAAATCTGGAAAACGAAGCATTTTGGACGTTTTTGGAGCATAAAAGTGAAGAAAACGACAAAGTCTCAAAATATGCTTGAAATTATACCTGACGGTGTCACGCTTTACCATGTGATGGTGTCACGCTTTGACAACAAGGTGGATGATTTTTACACTAGACGCCCCAGAAAGATTTTGGAGGAATTACACGTGACGGCGTCACGTGTAAATGGAAGTATGCCGTCACGTTATAGCGTAAAGGGTAACAGACCAGAAGAATTTAAAGAGGGACGGCGTCAAGAGTGGATCTGAGCAATCCGAATAGTGTTTTGGTGGCGAGGGACAGGGTCACGCTCTATAAGGTGACGCCGTCAGATTGTAAATTCTATAAATATTCGTCTAATTTTCATTCATTGGTGTGCAACTTTTGGGAAGAAACCCTAGCTCGTTTTTCTACTGTATTTTTGAGGATTTTCCACCCTTGAAACTTGGATGCTTAATTGAAGATAAGTCATTTCCAAATCATTCAATGTGTCTATGTATTGTGTGATTATATCTTATGCTTGTCTTTCAATTAACATGCTAGGCTAGGTCTTTATTGTGTTTGCTTAGATCTAATGAAACCTAGCTATTGATTATATGTTGTTGGTTTGTTTGTGATTATTGTGGGTGGGTGAAGTCGATGTTAAGCTTAAGAAAACTGGCTAACCTCCTATACAGTAACTTGCTTGAACGTCTTAAGAAACATGAATCTGATGTGTACTACGATTATTTGGTTGTATTTAATGCATGAGCAAATTCTAATGATCCCATGTTAGGAGCTTTAAGTCGGCTCGACATAGGAGTGAAGTAGGAGCTTATAGAGTTAGGGAAGATCGTACATGGCCCTACGAATGGTTTAAAGGAATACAACCCGTCATCCACACAATTACAACAAACCAATTAACATGTAAAAGATAGCTAGGGAGTAAGGAAATCTAAGTAAACACATATTTCTCCCATATAAGTTTCACAACCATTTAATTTTCTTGTTATTTTATTTTATTTGCAAAAGTAGTTATTTGGGTTAGTTGACTAGCAACTAATTCCACCCACTCTTCCAAAAACCGAGATTTTTTACTTGCTTTCCATAAAATATAAAAATACAAAAAGAATCATCCCTCAAACCTTAGACCTAATTAGAATAGCTTTTCAAGCCTAACGACACTATTCCCTGAGAGAACGATCAATCCCCCGGTATTTGCCACTTCACTATACTACATCGGTCAGGTACACTGCCTGGTGGGGGTTGTAAGCTTCTCAAGATCCCTTGAGAGGTAAAACGTAAGTGCAAAGGTTGCAAAACCCACGCATCAGGTTGCCTCCCAAGAAGCGCTTTTCTTTATTAACGAGTCTTGTAGCTAGACTCAAATCCATGCCCTATTGATGCGAGATATTGCTGCCTCATAAGGAGTTTTACTTCTCAAGGGATCTCAAGAAGTTTTGCAATCCTTCAGGCAGTGTACCTGAGCGTTGTAGTGTTGTATAGGTAAATCCGGGGGATTGATTGTTCTCTAGGAGAATGGTGTCGTTAGGTTGAAGTGTATGTCAAGATAAGTCTAAAGGTGAAAGATGACTCTTTTTGTGTTTTTATATTTTTTAGAAAGCAATTAAAATCTCTGTTTTGAAGGGAAGGGCAAAATTATTTGCTATTCAACTAACCAAAAAACTACTTTTGTAAAAATAAAATTAAAATAACAATCGTCCATTGCAGTTGTATGGTACCGTATCGTGCCACTTTGGATCCTGCTACTATTTTATTCTACTGTTTTACTATGATTGGAGGATCATACTATTGTGGTTTGTAAGGTTGCTACTGCTATTGTTTATGTTCTGCGGATCATGAATGATGTAGTAGTGGGTATGTTAGGGTTTGTTAAAACCTTATATGTCATCTATGGCTGATTATTGTTGATCCTCTTTTTTGAGTGCTAACTGATGATATAATGGATCGTTGGTTATTCTTATTGGTGTTCGGTTTTGCATCTCAACATACACCTTTGGAGCGAGTTTGTGCTTGCTGCTCTATGCGCGGTTTTAGAGTCTCTCACCAACCGTTGTGTGAAATTTATGAATTGTACTTCAATTTGATGACCATGATATTTAATATTTGGACCTGTTATTGAATTGCGTAATCATGGTGAGGTCCATTATTACTGGAAGTTAGGGTTGTTCACCCTATTTATTACCGATCTACTTCTTGGACAAAATTCCGATCATTAGGTCCTCGTGGGTTGGTTTATTGGAAGTTAGAGTTATCATTGTACATTGAGTGCTCGTGGTTTTGGTCACATTCTGAAGTGTACAAGGTGATGCTATCGTGGTATGGTATGGACTTCTATGACGCCATTTGAAGAATCAAGTGTGTATACTTGAATAGTGTTTAATTTGTTATTTTTAATAGGCGTTCTAGTTTTCTGTTCTATTATTAGTTTTAAGAGTGGTCTGTCACTCTTATATTGTGGTTAGTTGTAAGTTATAAGAATGATTTTTCATTCTTACATGTGAGTCTGTAAGTCTCCTAAGGGACTGAGATGATGGAAGTCACCCTCATCCTTTGTACTTCAATATTTTTGGTGTAATGCATTTTACTAGGGTGAAAAATCCCTTTTACCAAAAAAAAATTGAAATAACAAGAAAAATAAATTGGTGAATGATGACATCAAATACTCCTGATATTTAAGTGTTAATTTCCCGCCTAATATGCTCATTATTTATATGGTTTTTAAGGGTATATGCTTTGATTTCTTTATATTTCGTTTCCAGGTTAAAAATGAGCATAGGAGCAAAAGAGACGCGGAATTGGGAAAGAACTTGCAAAAGATACATATTTTAATATGCTAAAGAAAGCTACATCGTAACTCACACTCTCATTTACACTGTAGCCAAGAATTCAAACATGAAGACTAAAGTCAACGCGGATCAAGAGTTACGGCATAACTAACTCATAAGGTTACGCCGTGATCATTTGAAGACTTAGAAGAATTTCATGGTAAGAAGGCTACGCTATAACCATGATGATGAGTTACGGTGTAGTTTGGAAAGAGTACGAGATCCAAGAATATGACAAGATTACGGTATAACCACACATGAATATTACGCGTAAGTGAAACCCTAAGTAGCTACGGCGTAACCAATTATCACAATTACCCCATATCCATTGTTAATGGATAAGATCGTTTCACGATAACACTAGTTACGGTGTAACCAATACATAGGGTTACGACGTAGCTGTGCCAGGCCTATAAATGTCAGCCTTAAATTCTGCTTATGACACAACTTCTACACCACCAAAAGTCAGATAACGAAGGGAGGTTTTAGAGGGACTATCTACAACAGCATACGGAGCATTTCCAAGGGAGAGATCACGCCATAACAACCATAAGTTTTAGCTTTCATTTTTTTTAATTACATTTTCGAATTCATGTCTTCATTTATCATGCAAAACATTGATTTTGTTGTACTTTACAACATGGTCGGCAGCCTAGTTATGATTCCTTTATTATTTTGATTATGTTCTTGCACTTTTATTATTACTTCTAGTGTGTGCATGCTTAGTTTAGCGTTGATCATCTAGTCTGGGTAGTTTAAAATAACCGATTGTACTTGGTACACTAGGAGAATCGACCAAAGGACCCTAGTGTAGTTGGGTTGCGAGGGACTACCAATCTCTTGTGTGCTAATTGACCACAGGATCACCCTCCGGGTTGGATAAACTTAAGAAGTTAGATTTAGTGGTACTTAATGACTCAAACTAGTCTACCGTACGTCCGCTTACTTAGAGAGAGTCGTGCCTTTAGTTCCGTACTAGATTCTAGGGAGATATGCTAGGCGAATCGACCAAAGGAGTTTAGTGACTATTGTCCTCCCCACTTGAAGTGATAGAAAGGTTTAATAGAGAACATAGTCATAATAATATAGGATGACCAACTAGGCTAGTACACTTTCTCCCCATTACTCACAACCTCAATTTACTTTGTGTTTAGTTCATTTATGCTTTATTTATTTAATTAATCATTTCAACTCAAAACCAGTTTAAAAAGTGACATAGACTTAAATTAGGACCCATCACACATAGTTCTTGGGACGAACTCGGTTTTACAAATTACTACTCTACACACGATCGGGTATACTGCCCGTTAGTGCATTTAGGTAGACATTAGGTAATCGAGACATAATATAAATTTAAGACATGGTCAATAAAACCTGCATCAGTGAACTTGTTATGGTGAGACAAACGTGTTTACTTAGATGTCACTACTCCCTAGTTATCTTTTACTGATTTGTTGAATTGTCACGTCCTTGTTTTAGTTGAAGCGTTGTATTCCTTAATACCGGTGGTAGGGCTGTGCTACATTCCCCAACTCTGAACACTAATTTCATCTACAACCTTAAAGTCTATTAAGAAATTATAGGATCATAAACATCAATTCATGCAATAAATACAACGAGAAAAACCAATAGTGCACGCTATGATTACGTTTTCTAAGACGTTCAAACTAGTTACATAAAAGAAGTCAGCCAATTTTTTTTACGATAACGTGAAGCAATCAACTAAACAATAGACAACAAATCAATAATCAACAACTAGGTTTCATTAGATCTAAGCAAACACAAATAAAGTTAAGCTAGCATGTTAAAGTGAAGAAAAGATAAATAAAGAATAAAACAACACATAGACATATTGAATGATTAAAATGATAACTTATCTTCAATAGAACAAGGATGAAAAGGGCTGAAAAATCCCTACAATAACTCTAGAAATCGTTTAGGGTTTTGTACCAAAAGATGTCACACTTAATGAAAATAAAACGAAAACTATATATAGATTTACAATGTTGACGGCGTCAAGTTATGGGTTCTGAAGCAGTCAGCCAGTCGTGTTTAGGGTTTCATCTTGTGCAAGTCGCCGGTCTAACGCCGTCATGCCTTATACTTTAACGTTGTCAGCTTCAGTCTGACGACGTCACTTTATAAACTCTCTGAGCCGTCTCTGGTAATCTTAAAACGTGACTCCCTACTTCAAAATACACCTGATGGCGTCAGGTTATAGTTCTTCAAAGTTTTCTGAATCAACGTGTGTAAAATCTTCCAGCTCTAAATTAGAAAGTGACGGCGTCACCAAGTAGAACGTGACGCCGTCAGCCGTCCATCTTGACGGTTTTTCGCGACCTTGTTGTTTTCTTCACTTTTTCGTCCACATACGTCAAAAAAGCACCAAATTCCAGAATTCTCGTCACAGGTACTTAAAATGCAAAAAAGAAACGATTTAGGGAAATATTTGATCACATAAACACAATTTTAGGCTTAAATGACCCCTTAAAAAGGTATCAAAAAATTCGTATCAAATACTCAAATTACTGCTTCCCAATGATGATTACTAGGGTTACAAGTAAATCTACTTAGTTTACCAATGTCATAAGCAATATCCGGCCTTGTGCTTGTCATAGTGTACATCAAGCATCCAATAGTCCTAGAATATTCTAGTTGATTCACAGGTTTAACCAAGTAGGGCATTAGTTTAATACCTGCTTTCATGGGAGTGCTAACTGGACCACAACTTTCACAATTAAACTTCTTGAGAATTTTCTCAGTGTAATAAAATTGTGTAATCGTAAGAACCTTGTTCTCACGTTTAATTCTTATTCCAAAAATTACATCCGCCTCCCCTATATATTTCATAGAGTAGAAACTTGATAATAAAAACTCTTTAGTTTTATCAACTTGTTTTTTATCGGTACAAAAAATTAACATGTCATTAACATATAAGCAAATGATGACTCTTTTACCAAATTCAACAAATTTGCAGTATACATACTTGTCCGATATGGAAAGAAAATAGGGTAATACTTAAAAAGTGGGTAATAGACAAAACCCGAGACCCTAGCAAGGGGCTATGCCCCTTGACCCCACAAGAGGCGCGATCCCTAGACCCTGCAAGGGGGCGCTGCCCCCTTGACGTCGCCCTTTGTTCGTGGCCGCATCAAGCTAGCTAGAACGAGTGTGCACTCCGCACCTCCTAACTCGACTGTAAGCTAAAACTGATTAAGCCCTTGATCTCAAGTAAATCATAATTACATAAAAATTTAAATGATGACACTAAAATCACCAACATACTTGAACTTAATTGTTTCCGAAGATAACATCAGTGATGCGTGGTTTTGCAACCTTGCAAGAGGTTTTACTTCTCAAGGGATCCTGAGAAGCTTGCAATCCCCACCAGACAGTGTACCTGACCGATGTAGTATAGTGTAGTGGCAAGTACCAGGGGATTGATCGTTCTACTTGGGGAATAGTGTTTGTTAGGATTGAAAGCTACTCTAATTAGGTCTAAGGGTGAGGGATGATTCTTTTTTTATTTTTATGTTTTATGGAAAGCAAGTAAAATCTTGGTTTTGAAGGAGTGGGCGGAATTAGTTGCTAGTCAACTAACCCAAATAACTACAAATGCAAGAAAAAATAAAATGACAATAAAATAAAAGGTTGTGAAACTTATATGGAGAAAAGCGTGTTTACTTAGATTTCATTACTCCCTAGCTATCTTTTACCGGTTGATTTGTTTGTTACAATTGTGTGGATGACGGGTTGTATTCCTTAATACCATTCGTGGGGCATGCACGTCCTTCCCCAACTCTATAAGCGCATACTTCATCCTATGGCGACACGTTTAGTATCCAAACTATGAAATCACTAATAATTATTTATGCATTAAATACAACCAATTAATCGTAGTGCACATCCGATTCATGTTTCTTAGGACGTTCAAGCATGTTACCAATTGGAAGTTAGCCAGTTTTCCCAAGCCTAACATTGAAATCACCCACCCACAACAACTAATAACCAACCATTAACCAATAATCAATAACTAGGTTTCATTACATCTAAGCAAATACAAGAAAAACCTAGCCTAGCATGTTAATGTAAAAACAAGCATAAGATAAAATCAAACAACACATAGACATACTGAATGATTAATGGAAGACTTATCTTTAATTAAGCATGGATGAAACAAGGGTGAAAAACCCTTGAAAACTCAGTAAAATTCGACCTAGGGTTTATCCCTAAAGTTCTCCCAAAAGTTGCACACCAATGAATGAACATTAGAAAACTATATATAGATTTTACAATCTGATGGCGTCACGTTATTGCTTGTGACGCCGTCACCTCGCCGCCAAAACTCTTCTCGGATAGCTCAGATCCACTCTTGACGCCGTCCCCTTCTTTTTTGTTCTGGGCCGTCTCCCTTTAGCTTATAACGTGACGGCCTAAGCGTCATAAAGCGTGACGCCGTCACATGTTAAATCATCACAACTTTCTGGGGCATCTCGTGTAATTTCATATCCATCTCTTTGTCAAAGTGTGACGCCGTCACCTCGTAAAGATTGATGCCGTCAGGTACAATTTCCAGCATGTTTTTGGGACTTTGTCGTTTTCTTCACTTTTATGCTCAAAAAACGTCCAAAATGATCCCTTTTTCAGATTTCCTCTTCAAAGTACCTAAAATGACAAAAGGAGCAATTTAAGGTAATATTTGATCAAATAATTATGGATTAGGGCTTAAATTACCCCTAAAAGCGTAACACTTTTCGCCTCATCAAATACCCTTACACTTTAGATTTGCTTGTCCTCAAGCAAATGCGCTTTTATTCTAATCAAAATACAAGTTAGGGGTCATTTAACACTAATATAAAAGTAATTACAACAAATGATCGTTCCACTTTAATCAAAATAAGCACGGAAATTATACACTAGCACCTCACAAATAGTGTTTGGATTCTCACATCTCTTGGGTGTTATAAAGGTATGTATCACAAATGGAAATGGAAAAATATCACTCACTACCTGTCATAGCACATAGATTACCATAGGCTTGGGAAAGGATCAAAAACTTCCACCACTTTGGCGTAAGCACCTAAGATAAACTATCAAAGAGGTCTTTTTAAAGGATTGTAACGTTAGGTGTAGGGATATGATAAACACGGTTTTGTTGGATAAAGGCAATCTTTACTGGTGGCGAGTTAATCATCTAAATAAATTACATGTACAATGTGGCGTTGCTAAGCCAAGACTCGACTCGACTTAGGCTAATAAAACAAAAACTTAAAATAAACATAAAAGGAAATGGGATGGTAGTCCGTATGTTTTTCTCTTTTCTTTTTCTATTTTTTTTTCTCTTTTTCTTGATTTTTGAATTTTTTTTTCATACGCTCTTGCCTTACCATCCAAAATAATACATCATAGGGGCCTCGGTTCTCCCCTTACACTTGAACTTTTACATACTTTACAAATAACTATTCTAATTACTCGAATCAAGATAATCGAAACACTTGGAGTACTTTAAACCATTTAAGCATACATGGGGGTAATAAATGATGTTCTTCCCCATTACTCCATAACACTAGTACTTTACCCATGAGTCCCAATCGTCCAAAAACAATATGCACAAGATATGACTCAACTTAGCAACCATGTAATAAATTAGACAATTAATTAGGGTTTAAACAAATGTTGTCAAAATAATGCAGTAAAGATGAGTGCATACAAGGTAGGCTAAGGCGATTTAGGTGTACATTTGGGGTGGATTGTAAACAAATTCTTCCTTTAAGTAAAATGCTTAAAGTTAGAAATGAAAAAGATAGGCTCGGAGGGGTGTACTAGGGGTATCGTGTACTAAAAATGAGTACATCGCAAAGGTGTGGGAGAATTACTTGACCAATGAAGCCAATGTAATTATAATACGGGTGTAAAACAAGGGTTATCCTAATGCCTCTTATCATGTAGTAAATCCGAACTACACGAATGTAGTCTCACTAGTGGTCTCGGGATGAATCACTAACGCAAGTTTTAGAATCTAAGTACTACCGGTACACTCATAAGCACCAACAATGAATGCTTTTTCCTAACAATTCTAGGGGCAAACCTCACATATTTGGGGGGAAACTTTTGAGTGGTACG
This sequence comes from Artemisia annua, assembly GCA_014162995.1. NCBI lineage: Eukaryota > Viridiplantae > Streptophyta > Magnoliopsida > Asterales > Asteraceae > Artemisia > Artemisia annua. Next base: position 28,606 of record LBNU01005403.1, on the reverse strand, counting down.
GTTTTTGTGCTAGTCATATAATTCCCTATCCATGAGACGCTTATTAAGACTAAAGTTTTACTCCTAACTGTTGCAAAATTTTTTAAATTTGCCGCTAAAATTGCCCTAACAAACATTTCTCTTAGTTTTATTACACACCTACTATTAAACAAACAAAAATCAAGTGTAATTGCATTCTCTGAGCTATCATAATTTACCCCCCCCCCCTACACTTAAGATGAACATTGTCCCTAATGTTCAAATAAAAAGATGTAAAAGTAAAGAAGGTAAAGGAATGAAAACAAATATTCGCCTGATTCGTTCGTTGTGGATAATGCGGTAACATAGTTAGACCTTCCTCCAAGAAAATGAACATAAAAGCTTCATTTCCAGAATATAAATCATCTTCTTGTCCAATATAACCTGTTAAACCTGACAAAACAAACATAGCAAACCTCGCGTAAAATCGGCGGCAAAATCTATATATACTAAAATCCTAGAAAGCAAGTAAAGATATAATGCTTGTGGAATGATTATTTGCAGATTCCTGGAGTTTATAAAATATGGATTTAATTGAAACTTTACGATTCCGGATGAAAAAAAACTTGCAAAATTTTCCAGAATTTTACACCTGACGCCGTCAGCTTTTAATGGCTGACGCCGTCAGAGTGTTTTGACAGAAGTTCTAAATTTTGTTTCCAGAAAATTTCCAGAAAAACCTATGCCTTACTTCCTAGAATTCCTGCAAAATATTCATTATGACTCGATAAAGGCATTTGACTCAAACAAATACTAATATGTATGTTTATTTTAGATTGTTATGATTCATGTTCAATCTTGTTCTTACAAACAAATTTGGATTTCCCTTACACTTATCTTTTGCAAAATACCTTTATATGTAGTTAAGACGAAGTTAAAAACAAAATAAAGCATTTTCACAAGTTAATTTGAAACATGAATCATAAACAATAAAAATAGAACACACATACGGAAACAAATAAATATCAAACAAACAAACAATCAAACAAACAAAGCTTGGGTTGCCTCCCAAGAAGCGCTTTTCTTTATTAACGAGTCTTGTAGCTAGACTCAAAGTCACGTCCTCACGTGACCTCGTCGTTGGTTACAGTTTCTAGATCGTCCTCGGTCTTAGTTTTATATTACGGACCTAGTTGCAAGCATTCTTTGTAGAAGCCAGATATTCTACTCATGACATAGTCTACTCCTCTACGTCTATCCTCGTCATTCCTATAGTAGACCGCTTGCTTATGCTCCTTCTCAAGGTTTGACAAGAGTCGGTATTGCTCTATCTTATATGGCATTTGGTAGGCTATCTCATCGGTCTTATCCTTGAATCTAACTATCCCTAGAGACGGGTCATAATTCATTTTAGAGACCTGAACAAATGGCTTTCCAAGCACTACTTGAGTTAAGCAACTATCTATTACCGGGCGAATATCTTCTACAATCACAAAGTCGGAAACATATGTGAAGTTTCCTACGAAAACGTGCAATCCCTTAACTCTTCCCACGAAGTTACTTAACCAACCCGTGTTGGGGAATATCCTAGGTCCAAGTTGCTTTTTCATTATCCAATTGTAGTGGATCCTAGTCATGATGTTTACGGGAGATTTAGGATCTATGTAAGCTTTCCACACATGCACATGCCCAATGTTGCATGGTATATTGATATTGGATGGGTCGCCCGTTTTAATAATTGGATTACCTAAGAAGTATGGTGTCTCGGGGTCATCGAATAAATCCTTATGGTATGCACGTTCTTCCTTAGTGGGTAACCTATTGAAGTAGTCCTCTCCATTCTCTACTTCTTCTACTTCATTTTTCTTACCCTCCTCAACTTCATTCTTAGATTCACTATCAACCCCAATCATATTGTTATCATCTTCTTCCTTATCCTTATCGATTGGCCTAATAGTGACAACGTTAACAAAATGGACATGTTTGGATGATGAGGGGTCCTTGACTTGGGTTCCGCTATTTGTGCTTCTAGCGTCCTTATTTAGTGGTGTCAACCCTTGGTTGGTGAGGGCTTTCAACAAGTTGTCAATTTTATTAGTCATCTCCGTTTGTTGTTGATTGAACTCGGACTCAAACTTTGCTATGCGAGCTTCTTGAGATGCCATAAAATTGGACATCAATCCTTCAAGATTATTGGTATTACCATAGTTGTTAGAAGGATTGTTGTTGAAAGTACGGTTAGGGGATGAACCATTTGATTGAAAACGATTAGGTGGATTGGAAGAATAGTTTTGGGGTGTGTTTTGATTTTGTTTCCACCTAAAAGTTTGGGTGATTTTTCCAAGAAGGGTTGTAGGAATCACCTTAAGGGTTTGGCTCGGGTTTGAAAGTGTACCACTTTTCTACCGCTCCGTCAGTACGCGAGGATGCGTAATCCGCAAAAGCTTGTTCGGGGAGTTCCATGCAATTACGAGTGTCGTGAGGACCACTACAATACTCACATGAAGAAGTGATTTTGTTCACTTGGCTTGAAGGTTTAGGAGCTTCGTAGGATTTCATGAGAAACTTGACTTGGTCCTCAAGTTCCATGATCCTACGGTCGGGAGTGCTTGAATTATTCGAAGGCAAAGATATTGCCTTGACCGTTTTGTTCAAATCACGAGAATCATTCCAACTTTCGTTGTCATGTATGGAAATGTTGGCAGCACGAGCAGTTGGTGGGAATATGGAATGTGAATGGGAATCAGCAAGAATGTGATTAAGTGTTTCAATTGCCAAGGTGTCAGGTCATATGGCCAGGAACATGTCCTACTAAGCCTCAAAGGAGATTCAGGAATTTCGCAGAAAGCATTGATGCTAGTAAAAGGAAGTAGGCCCAGGATTAACAGTTGAATGCGCCGAGGAGCATGATTTCAATGGGCACTGATGGATAATAATGGAGGACAAGAGAGGAAGTGAATGCAAACTGCATTATTTACTGGCTAATCTTCAGGAAGCGAAGTATGATAACAGATTCTGAGACAGCCTTCCTGCTTTATGATGAGCCAATGTCAGCTTTCTGAGGTACACAACAATAATCGATATATTTGATATGTATCATAGTAGATGCCTTGTGTCTCAGAATGCTGTTCCTCATGAGGAGACATAATCAAATAATAAATCATTATTGTCTGTGGTACCTCAGAAAGTGCATTGGATCAATAAACAGGAGGTGTCTCAAGAATCTGTATCATACTTGCTTCCTGAAGATTAGGCCCATAAATATGCCAGTTTGCATTCACTTCCTCCTCCCCCTTTCCTCCCATATTATCCCATCAGTGCCTGAAATCATGCTCCTCGGCGTTCAACTGGAATCCTGGCCTCTTCCTTTTGTAGCTAGCATCGATGGCTTTCCTGCAGAAAATTCTGAAGTCTTCGTTTGAGGCTTCAGTAGGACAGTTCTCGCCATATGACCGAGCACCGTTGGCAATTGAACACTTAAGTCCATTCCTGCTGATTCCATTCACATTTCATAAATTCCACGCAACTGTGCTGCAACATTTCATACTCGATTACCTGATTCCCCAACATTACCAAACTCGATTACCTGAAAAACATTCTGAACCCTCTGATTACAACAACTTGCCCCATCTGATTCCCTGCATACTGACCATCTGATTCTGCCTGTTCTGATTCTGGCCTATTCTGATTACGCCATGGTTATAGGCCCGAGCATATCCTGCGATTCCCCATACTCCCAACGCATCTGGCCCGTCCATTGCCGCATCGTTGAACCTCCCGGTTGCACAATGCTGCCTAATTACGAGTGTTCGTTGAAATTCGTTGGTTGTTGTTGGTTGGTGTGGAATACGGCGTCCTTGACGCTTTTGTCAAAAAGCAGTGCTTGTGCAAGCATCAGTAGAATCATCACCTGTCAGGAGTCTGGTTCTGGGAATATTGGATATGGTTGTTGTGGAAATGACTTGTTGTTGTTGTTGTGGGTAGATTTGTTGTTTGTGGGATTGCAGGCAAGTTTGTTGTGGAATGTATTGTTGTTGCATGTAGGTTTGTGAGTGGAAGATGGATGAATGATGGTTGATATGCGTGTGTTTACTGATGAAGGTGATCGTTGGTAGTTAGCATAAGCTGCCAGAGGATCATGTTTCTTAGCAAGCATCTCAGCTCCCTCACTTCATTTGCCTCTGGCCTGATTCTGCCTTCAAGAAAGTCGTACAACTGATCATTTAAGGTAACATCATGCAAATTCTTCGTTCTGAATAAACAATGGTGAACGTACTTTCCCATTCTGGTTGTAGCTCATTCAGCAAAGATTGTGTTGTTAGGCAATGTTTTTGTCTGAGTTAGGTTGTGCTTGACAAATCATTTCATGATTTTGCCAGAATCTTGAGATAATACGACTCAAATGGATTCACCAGGGAATTGAAGTGAACGTTGCCGAAGTTCCTTAAGCAATTTGTTGTTTCCATTTCCTTGTTTCCCGATATCCGTTCAATAACATGCAGGCTCTTAACTCTTTCGCAGAACTGCATGGCACTTTCTTCAAGCTATCTACTGGTATGCATAAGTCGATTCTTTGGTAGACCAAGGAACAACAGGTGAAATGGCTGATCGATCAGCAAATGATTTGTTGTACCGATCTTCTTCAGTTAGTCAGTCTCATTCTGTAAGTCTGTAGACAAGGTGGTACTGGCGGGGTTCCATTCGGATCACCAGGGTCTAGTATTTCTCTTGGTTTTGGAAAAAAAAACGAAAAAAACAACAAAAAAAAAAAAAAAAGATGCAAAAAAAAACAAGAAGTGCTTCCATTTGTTTTGCTCTTAAGGATAGCGTTATCGATTCTACTGCCCATTGTGAATAACCACCCCTTTGAAACATGGGAGGGTCCGGTTTTTCTAGCACCGGCGAGCATGATCATCTTGTTGAGTTGCGCATGATGATTCGATGCCAAAGTTGAAAAGTCGTGAAAAGTTTGTCTGTAGGATCTTTAGGATGAACTTACGGTTTGTTGAGTGTAGACTAGGTTTTGATCTTGTGAAACGTCGTTGTTGATACGGTTGTTCTTAGCTGAGGTTTGAGTTTTTCCCATCCAAAAAACGAATTAGAAAAAAATTATTAAAATTTGGAAAACACACTACGAAATGGGCCCAATTCTAAGGTTGCCCACTGAAAAATTGAGTTTCAAAAATTTGACGCCAAATTTTATCGAAAAACATTGAATTTAGGCCGAAAAAATTTGAATTTTAGGTCAAAATTTTTAACGTTAAACCAAAATTGAAATCTCGCGTAAAAATTGAACGTTTAATCTCCTGCAGAAAATAAATTTTACTCAAATTTTCCCGCCAAAAACTTGTTTTTTTTTTTTTTTTTTTTTTTTTTTTTTTTTTTTAAAAAAAAACAACTCACTAAGCTTACT
>LBNU01005403.1:5172-22494 GCA_014162995.1 Artemisia annua | reverse complement strand
GTGAAAAGTCGTGAAAAGTTGTTGTAGGATCTTTAGGATGAACTTAGGTTGTTGATGTAGACTAGGTTTGATTTGTGAAACGTCGTTGGTTGATACAGTTGTTCTTAGTGAGTTTGAGTTTTCCCCGCAAACTTTGGTTGATACTCGCAATCCAAATCCTTACTCGCAACTCAAAACCATACTCGCAGAAACCTTACTCGCAGAAACCTTACTCGTGGAAAAACTTACTCGCAATTGTTCCCTATTCGCAAGTTTCCCTTATTCGCAATTCAATCCCTATTCGCAAACAATTTCTTATTCGCAACTGGAAAGCCTTACTCGCAAAAATAAAGCTTATTCGCAAATAAAACCTTATTCGCAAGATAAAGGTTACTCGCAATGTTTGCCAAGTAGATACTCGCAAACAGAAATTAGCTTACTCGCTATATATACCCTATTCGCTAAAGCCCAAAATTGATATTCGCTATTACCCCAAAAATTGCTATTCGCTAAAACCCCACCTTTTTCTTATTCGCAATGTTCTAAAACCCTAATAAAACCCTTCTGTTGTAAATTTTAACGTACCAAACGAAGATTGAGAAAAGTTTTAAAGGTTTTAAAAACTAAATAAGATGAAGAACACAAAAATATGAAATCTAGCGAATACTAAACTATGTTTAACGAGCCAAACTAAACCAAACAACCCAAAAAAACAACCAAAGACTAATCTATATCAACCTAAATCTATCCCTTGGCGATTGATACCACTTGTAGGACCTTGGTAACAACCTAAATCATGACTTTCTTCATCAAATCTTAGAGAGAGAAAGAGAGATGTAGAGAGAGAGAGTGATGGGAGGATCAAGTGTGTGAAATATAACTATGTGTTTATTACAAATGATCAACCCCATACAAATGATGGAGTCCTATGCCTTATATAGTGCAAGGCATAGTAGTTTCAAGGCTTATACATATTTAGCCCTTGAACTTTCTAGTTATTGAATATTGAACATATAACTTCTTAAAACACTTTTCTAACGCAACCTATTACACGATTCAAGAATATAATGACCGACACTTCATAATATAAAAATACAATGCTAACACCTTGAGATGTTGATTTGGATCTTCGGAACGAAGTCCATGGAATGCACATCCACTTTGCACCAACCGGATGGTGTCGGATCGCAAGGGAGACACATTGGCTCATTGAGTGAGCTTAATGGTGTTTCGACAGCCTTGGTGGCTAGGACGGGAGTATTCTCCTAAAGAATTATTTTGTTGTGGTGGGTTGTTGGGATCAAGGATATTACCACCTTCCATGATGGCGGATGGTAATGGTTACGAATAAAGGAACAAAGAAAAAAAAGATAGACTAAAGAAGACCTAGAAAAATAAAATAAAAATCTCACTAGAAAGGAATCTAATGAGTAGACCTAAACAAAAATAAAATTCAACCTAAGCAATAACTATTCCTCGGCAGCGGCGCTAAAAACTTGATGCGTGGTTTTGCAACCTTGCAAGAGGTTTTACATCTCAAGGGATCCTGAGAAGCTTGCAATCCCCACCAGGCAGTGTACCTGACCGATGTAGTATAGTGTGGTGGCAAGTGCCGGGGGATTGATAGTTAAACTTGGGGAATAGTGTTCGTTAGGATTGAAAGCTACTCTAATTAGGTCTAAGGGTGAGGGATGATTCTTTTTGTATTTTTATGTTTTATGGAAAGCAAGTAAAAGGAGTGGGCGGAATTAGTTGCTAGTCAACTAACCCAAATATCTACAAATGCAAGAAAAAATAAAATGACAATAAAATAAAAGGTTGTGAAACTTATATGGAGAAAAGCGTGTTTACTTAGATTTCATTACTCCTTAGCTATCTTTTACCGGTTGATTAGTTTGTTACAATTGTGAGGATGACGGGTTGTATTCCTTAATACCATTCGTGGGGCATACACGTCCTTCCCCAACTCTATAAGCGCATACTTCATCCTATGGCGACACGTTTAGTATCCAAACCATGAAATCACTAATAATTACTTATGCATTAAATACAACCAATTAATCATAGTGCACATCCGATTCATGTTTCTTAGGACGTTCAAGCATGTTACCAATTGAAAGTTAGCCAGTTTTCCCAAGCCTAACATTGAAATCACCCACCCACAACAATTAATAACCAACCATCAACCAATAATCAATAACTAGGTTTCATTACATCTAAGCAAACACAAGAAAAACCTAGCCTAGCATGTTAATGTAAAGACAAGCATAAGATAAAATCAAACAACACATAGACATATTAAATGATTAATGGAAGACTTATCGTTAATTAAACATGGATGAAACAAGGGTGAAAAACCCTTGAAAACTCAGTAAATTCGACCTAGGGTTTACCCCTAAAGTTCTCCCAAAAGTTGCACACCAATGAATGAAAATTAGAAAATTATATATAGATTTTACAATCTGACGGCGTCATGTTATAGCTTGTGACGCCGTCACCTCGCCGCTAAAACTTTTCTCGGATTACTCAGATCCACTCTTGACGCCGTCCCCTTCTATTTTGTTCTGGGCCATCTCCCTTTAGCTTATAACGTGACGGCCTAGGCGTCAAAAAGCATGACGCCGTCAGGTGTTAAATCATCACAACTTTTTGGGGCGTCTCGTGTAATTTCATATCCATCTCTTGGTCAAAGCGTGACGCCGTCACCTCGTAAAGAGTGACGCCGTCAGGTACAATTTCCAGCATGTTTTTGGGACTTTGTCGTTTTCTTCACTTTTATGCTCCAAAAACGTCCAAAATGCTCCCTTTTTCCAGATTTCTTCTCCAAAGTACCTAAAATGATAAAAGGAACGATTTAAGGTAATATTTGATCAAATAATTATGGATTATGGCTTAAATGACCTCCTAAAAGCGTAACACTTTTCGCCTCATCAATCAGCAACCCGTGACGCAGTACAAACACTTTTTTGAAAATACAATTGTTCTATACATAATATGTAGTAGCCGCACGCACTAAATGACCAACGACACTCTTTATTAGTTTTTAACTGGATATTGGTTTTAGCCATGTGTCAATATCCTCCCATCTACTCGAGACGTGATGCATATCCGTAAACATTATGATTCCTACCCAAACCTGAGTTGAGAACATACATTCGAATAATAAATGAGAATGAGAGTCCGGTTATAATTCACACAACGAACACTGCAACTGGTCGATGTTCATTTGGTCGCTAATCCCATTGTCTTAACTTATCTCGACTATTCAATGTGTGCCCCATAACCAAGCAAACTAAGAATGTGTAACTTGGCACACATCGGGATAACCACATGATGTCATACCAATCAATCACTTCACCTCTTGGTTGAATCTAGTCCCACCTAATTTGACTTTAAAATTACAAAAATTACCTCTTTCATCTCGTCAGTATAACTTATCAGATCTATTCACTTCTAAGAGCATGTGTAGTCGTAACGTGGCTTTGCAAAAAAAAAATCACTTTGACCCCCCCTTTTTACAGGAGGCTGCGTTATTGGCGCGTTAACGTGGCACGTTAGTATACTTACGCCACGTTAAAGCCAAATCTGAGTAAAAAAAATCATATCATCCCCTCCAACGGCTACTTTTATGACCGTTTTCAAAAAAAAATCACTTTGACCCCCCCTTTTTACAAACGGCTACTTTTATATTTTCAAAAAAAAAAATAAAAAATTCAAATCATATAAACACACCTATAAATACCAACTAAACACATACATATTTTTCATACATCCACTACTAATTCTTCACTCTTTATACTTCCTATATAAGAAAGAAAAATTATTCACTCATAATGGATCCAAATCAAAATAACGAATTTGGTCCGAGTTGGTCAGACATTGATGACGAAGAAGACATACAGTTTATGGTTAATGCGTTCGAGTTACATCAGCGCTTACAAGAAGAAGAAGAAGAAGAAGAAGAAGAAGAAGCTCATCCTTTTTTCCCCCGTACCCACATATATCGTGAACGTGAGATTGCTGAGGAACGTTTGCAAAACGACTATTTCGTTCAAGGTTGCAAGTATACGCACGGTAAATTCCGTAGGAGGTTTCGTATGAGCCGGAAACTATTTCTACAAATAGTCAAAGGTATTGATTCTTACGAATCTGATGATATTCCAGAGCACTTTAAATACTTTAAGTTAGGACCCGATTGCACGGGTCGAGGGAGTATTAGTGCACTTATGAGGTGTACGTCTGCAATACGCCAACTGGCGTACGACACCGCCCCAGATGCATTCGATGAGTATCTGCAAATGGGTGAGACTACTTCACGTCTTTTTCTAGATAATTTTAACATGTGTGTTATGGATTTGTATATGCATGAGTTTTTAAGATCACCAACATGGTCCGACATTCAACGTATTTACGAATTGCATGAACGTCAACATGGTTTTCCGGGTATGCTTGGTAGCATTGATTGCATGCATTGGGCGTGGAAAAATTGTCCGGTGGCTTGGCAGGGGCAATTTGGTAGGGGTGATAAAAGATACCCAACGTTAATGCTTGAAGCTGTTGCTTCACAAGATTTGTGGATTTGGCATGCATTTTTAGGTATGGCAGGGGCCAATAATGATATTAATGTTTTAGAAAACTCTAACTTGTGCGACAACATTCTTGCTAACGAATCCCCAAGGGCACCCTACATTGTAAATGGAAGAAGATATGAACAGGGGTATTACTTAGCTGACGGAATTTACCCGCAGTGGTCAACTTTCGTCAAATCCTTCTCGGCCACGACTGACGAGAAACATAGTTATTTTAAAAAGAAGCAAGAAAGTGCACGCAAGGATATCGAACGTGCTTTTGGTGTGCTATAAGGCCGTTGGGGTATGCTACAACAACCGGCACGAGCATGGGAAATTGTCAAGATACGACAAATCATGTATACCTGCATTATTTTGCATAACATGATCCTAAAAGATCAAAAGTTTGCACTCCGTGAGTATGGCAGAATGTGGGTGGATCCGGCACCAAATTTGAGTCAACAAAGGTGGATCGACAGGTATGATACACAGAGGCGCAAGACAAGGGAAATGCGCGACGCAGGAATGCATACTCAACTCCAACGAGACCTTATGGAGCATGTTTGGCAGAAACGTCTTCAACGCCAACAACAACACGAAGAAGAATTTTCCGAAGACGATGAATAAGTAGTTGTAATTCGTTTGTTTTAATTTCCTATGTTTCGGTTTTTTTTCTTAATCGTTGTTCTTGTTATTTTATATTTCGTATTGTAATGTTTAAGTTTTAATGTTATGTGGTTTAGTAAATGAATTGTTGGTTTTAGTTTAGGGGTGAATTTGAAAATAGTTGAGTTAAAGCTGAGTTATTGATGTGGGTGTTTTTTTCTGAGTTAAGGTTATTGTGTTAAAGCTGACGTGGCGCTGATGTAGCACTGAGTTATTGAATAACCTGAGTTATCACTGTGGGTGCTCTAAGCATGGGATTTGGATTTTGTTAAAAGTGGATTTCTTACGAGATAAAAACACACACCTTAAGAAAATAACATTTTTATCACAGCCTTAAATTTGGCAAAGCCGCCTAAATACGTTTTTGTACTTAAAAACTTATTTAATGTTATCGTTTAGCTATTAAAATAATTATTTTGATTTGAAATGATAAACTTATTAAATTATAACAACTATTTTTGACGTTAGACAACTAATTTAAGTTAATCAGAAAATATAGACAAATTGATTTAAGACGGTGGCTATAACTCAAAATTGTTTTTATCTCATACATATTGAATCGTGCGTATTGATGTCAATTTTCTTTGTTAGATGACTTTTTTAACAAATGGGAACTCACAGAATGAAAGACAAAATCACTATTCTTTTTGGTAGATAAACTGGAAAAAAAAAATAGAAGAAAAACATTAATTTCTGGGGACCTACCATCCTTTTAATAATTTCTCACTTTTGCAACACAAATCCATCAAAGCCATGAAAGTCAAAGTGTCAAACTTCCAAAGCCGACTTTATCAAGTACATCACCCCACACGTGTTATTTCCATTTGTTAATATTAAAATTATATGTCTTTGCATATCGGCTTCGTTTAGTTTATAACATGTTGTTCTATACAACTTTTACAGACCATTATTCTGTTCAGACACGAGTTATTTATGGCATTTGCACTTGAGGCTTAGTATCATAGGCCTCTATGTGTATTAAAAGAAAAAAACACAACTTTAGAAACATGAAACCAAATTTTGTTAATTTATTTGTTTGTTTTAGCTTTTATTAAGTGTATTAATATAAACAATACCCCACAACCCTCTTTTTATTTCTTCCCCACCCGGAACTTCACTATTGCGGCTCTCTCAATCTCTCTCACATACTAAATTCACACACTTCATATTCTTTTTCTTTTTGTATTTTTCATTTTTATGGAAAAACATCTTATTCCAAAGTTATGCGCCTCTCTCTCTTTCTATATAAACCTACCCTCTCCCTGTACATATCTAAAAAAACACATTCAAGAGTATCATATTATTCTCTCCAAAAAGCTATAATATATCTCTCACACACATACATACAAAAAGATTAAAGATATTAAAAGGATCAAATGAATAGCAACAACAACAATTGCATGGAAATTGGTGGAAGTGAAGATGATGAGCAGATGAACATGATGGAAGATCTTAGAAGAGGTCCTTGGACTGTCGAAGAAGATTTTACTCTCATCAATTACATCGCTCATCATGGGGAAGGTCGTTGGAATTCGCTAGCTCGTTGCGCCGGTACGTCTATATATCCTCCCATGCATGTATTACGGATACAAAAAGCAATGTTTATATAAAGTGCTATTATTAAAGGAATGAGTATTATTAGTGAATTCCATCATTCTTGTGATATGATGATCATAGGTTTTAATTTTCTTGCTTTGGTTAACTTTCTCAAAAGAATGAATAGAATTGACGGGTTCCTAAAGTGTTTAGAAAGAAGTGCTTATAATAGGGTATTATGAACGTGTAGAAACTTTACCAATACTTTCTTTCTTTCTTTTTTTCGTTAATTTGATTATTGTAAGTAAGTTGCATTTTGTAATTAAAAAAGGATGTTCATTTTAAACAGGACTCAAAAGAACAGGAAAGAGTTGCCGATTAAGATGGTTGAATTATTTACGACCAGATGTTCGTCGTGGGAATATTACGCTTGAAGAACAACTTTTGATTCTTGAACTTCATTCTCGTTGGGGCAATCGGTATGTAAAATCTATTCTTTTATAGATGGTTATATTTTGGTAACGTTATGTTTCATATTTTGTGGCCGATTTGGCCATTTATGTGACAAAATAGTATTTCTTCATATTCATATAAATAAAATAGGAGGAAGCTAAAATCAATGCCATAAGTTTTTGACTAATATCTATTATGTGTATTCAGGTGGTCAAAAATTGCACAACACTTGCCAGGAAGAACCGATAACGAGATCAAGAATTATTGGAGAACAAGGGTTCAAAAACATGCAAAACAATTGAAATGTGACGTGAATAGCAAGCAATTTAAGGACACGATGCGTTATCTTTGGATGCCAAGACTAGTCGAAAGAATTCAAGCAGCTGCAACAACAACGACCGTAACCGAAGGTTCATCTTCTTCCACCACAACAACCTCAACCGCAACGAACACAAACTTCTATAACCCGCTAAACCAAACAAACAATATGGATAATATTGTTACTAGCCAATTTATAACGCCTCAACAAAGCCATAACATGTCTTCAAACTATGGAAATACCCATGTTAACCCTAGTTACACCACGGATAATTCAAGCAATACCGCGGTATCGCCTGTTTCTGACATGACTGATTGTTATTATCCCACAAACCAAAACCCTAGTCAAGATTTATATCAAAGCAGTAATCCGATTACTACCGGGTTTTCAGACACTATGATTAGCCCGACGGGGTACTTTAATCAAGGGATGGACTTCCAAGCTATGGTTGATCACCAAAACAGCCAATGGTCCGAAGGCGAAAATGGTGGTGGTGATGCTTTCTCAGACAATTTGTGGAACGTGGAGGACGTTTGGTTTCTCAAACAACAATTCGACATGTGAGATATTAAACATAAAGAAAATTTTATTAAGTATATGTATACATTAATGGTTTAGAAAAGAACTTGTGTGATACACGTTTCTAATTTGTGATGAAAACAAATTGTATGATTTTTTAATTTTTACTAAAGATTTTTATTTAACAGTTAAATTTTCTTTGTTTGATCATCTTGCACATGTTTAAATTGTTTTTCCCTATGCTCGTAATTTTTGTATATATTTATATCTTTCAAACAAATAATAAATCGATTTGTATCTACATGGCATGAAAGTAGGGGTGGTAATTCTTGACACGACATGATATATGACACAAACCCGATATGAAGTTAAACAAGTTTGGGTTGTGGATAAATATGTTTCGGTCAAAAACAGGTCAACACGTCTAACCCGTTTAACAAATGGGTCATGTTTGAGTTGAGTAAGTATTAAACATGTGAACTCGTGAGCCCGTTTAAATATTTAAGCCTCTAAAAATAAAATATATAAGTTAGGTTTTTTGTTGGATTTGGATTAAATGTATTTTGTTATATACTTAATATATGGGTTGCATTACGATTATAACTTAGATATTATTGAAATTGTCGTATAATTATTCGTATGTTATTTTTATCATTATTTATACCTTTATGTCATTTGCATTTAAACTAGTTAAATCAATAAACCGCCAACCTTATTCACATCTTGACCCATTTATTTAAACATATTAAACTGGTCATAAATGGATTACATGTGTCATGCAGTTCTGGGTTAACTCCGATCACGACTCGATTGTCATCCCTAAATGAAAGTAGCGAAGTACGGAGTATATAATACATAGATATGTATATTGAATTCGATCAGTATTGATAATATTGTTGTTAATATGTTAATTTTATAATGTTATTATTATTTGTCTTAAAAACAACTTAAAAAAACATTAACTGTATGTACCAAAGTAGAACAATGGATCGAAAACCATCATTATGGAGGTGGTTCTTGTGCTAATTGGTGAATATAATACACTATTTGAAGAAGAAAAGAGGCGAATCCACTAGCTATGTTCATATAATAATTATATAGAGTATATACTATTCGTAGTTCATTGTCAAAATTATTTCAGTTAAGATAGATGAATATATTTTCAATAAACCATATTCTCATGTTTAAAAAAATTGAAACCATTATATTCATCTTTACAACACATGTGTTTAATTAGTTATCCAATAAAAGCTTAAAAATTCTTGATTGTGAACTCACTTATTCGTGTAATTTTAATCTATTAAATATGACATTCTTTACAATAAAGTCATGGAATTTTTGAAACCTAGTCCATAGGGAATGAACTTAACTTAACTAATGCATTAAAATATAACACACTAGATGAGACCCATGTCCTACTTCTAGATTTTCCATTTTTTTAAACAAAAATATTAGAAACTTTTAACATTAAATGTGTCTCGTTAGGATTAGAAGTATACTTATCAAATTACTACTAATCTATTGGTTGCTAACTACATTCACTAACTACAGTGTTCATTCTAGTTTGATCACAAAATAGTGGCTACTCTTGATATTCAATTGGTCTACAGACAATGTTTATGACCAAAACTTTTTCTTCACAAATACGATGATCTTTCTTATTGTGATATTAGATGAACTAAAATAACTTGCAATTAGATGACAATTAATACATAAACTCGAAGTAGATTAACGGAAAACCTCAATCTGGCTAAATCATATCATTCATATAATTCTTTACTAACTGGAAAATTGCAAATTTGTAATGTGTTAACTGGTCATTTATAATTAATAACTTCCTCAAATAACACTCACAATAAGTTTGCACGAATTATTTTAAATAATTATTAGCTTGAGTTAAAGTTAACAAGTATATATAATTATTTAACTCACAAATTTTAAATACTTACTATTTTTGTTGTTCCAAGCTTAGAGTTGGATGATTATTTAGTAGCTTGAGTTAGAGTTTTAAGTAGTCACAGACTCACAGGTTATAAACTCAAATGGTTAATATTCTCAAGGTTTGCTGGTTCAAGTCTAAGCTCAAATTATGCGTCATCGAAAAGAAATCAGCCTGCAGGCATGGTTGTTACACATTCTCTTGATCATTGGTGCATGGTACATGCATGTATGGTATAGAAGCTTCAACCAAGTACTCGAAATATGTTTTCTTTTTGTGTGTAACCTTAGTATATATCCATCATCGATCTCTTAATATTATTGTTTAACAAAGAAAAGAAAGCGAAAATAAAGTTATGCTTATGAATGATGCTTGCATACCATAGGAATTAAACTTATGTCTGATTTCCATATGGCAAATGATACGTTAATCGCGTGACCTTTATATAAGTAATAAAGTTTATATTCTTGCTTTTTGGGCAAAAGGAATATAATATATATACACTCATTCAGTACAAAAACAAAAACAAAGACGCACGGAATGATCACAAAACAAGTGGGACCATATTACCAATTGACGAGGGATCTCACACGTAGAAAGAAACATACATGAATACACTGATCGACGCAGAAAGCATATATTTGCATTCGAACACCAACGCAAACTAGCGATCTTGATATTAATAAGTATAAACATGACAATAAGGTGGTCTGTGTTGTTGAAGACAGGTTTGTTAGTAGCTTGCTAGGTTGGTCGCAAGACAAATAAGCCATAGAATAGATGAGGTTTTGGGCCATAATCCATTGAAAACCCCACTATCTATCTAAATAATTAAGCACATCCAAATGTTCTGTTTAGCTACATTGTTTAAGACTACATTAACAGTTTAGCACCAAACGACTAACATACAAACAGTTGGACAGGGGTAAAGGTTATCTTTTACACATACACATTCACCTTTCTTTTAAAAGATGTTATACTTTTTTGTGACAAATCATAAATTGACGGGCAACATCTGTTATAGACCATTAATTCGCTGCTTAAGGATTGATGTGTGCTGCTCAATAAAATTGAAGTTCGGAGACCCAAAAATAAGTGAGATAAATTTAGTCATGGCACCATGCTCTTAGAGTGAAATATGGTTTTGAATTAGTAAATATAAATTAGTTGAATACGTATTCAATTTTTTACCGAAGCTTTGTGATAAGTGAAATATAGTTTTGTAGTAGTTCCATGGCCCGTATGATATACGGGTTAACTCTATAAAACTTTTATGATCTTTTAATCATGTATATTAGTTGAGTGTAGAAAACATGGCACTATAAAAAAATAATTTTATGTATACTACATTATAAATGATTTGAGACTTTCTACAAACAGAAGTCTTAAAATTTAAGATAAAAAACGTTACTATAAAAGAAAAATTAAGACATTAATGTAAAATTTAAAATTTTTAAGTCTCATCTAAACCATATAATATCCTTTTCAATAATAATATACTTTAATGTAATTATTTAAAAGAAAAACTCACTAAAGCTAAAACCACTAATTTAATGCTAAAATTTGAAAAATAAAAGTGCTAACTATTTAATAAGGAAGGTTTTAAATGAAAAACATTTGCTCGCCACAAAAATAATCATCGGGTACTCGCTGCCGCATTGCACGGGACCTTTTAGTATCCATAGAGAAGATACAATGTTGTTTCACCCATAACTAGTAGGGTACTGCGCGTTACAGCGGCGAATACCTTAAAATAAATGTTAACGACATCCAAAGGCAAAGTTGATGGCTAGGATTTGTATGCTTGAGTTATGTTTATATGATTTTCTTAGTACTTGGTTTTTTAGTAGTTTTCTTATATTTTACCATGTGATAATCTATCATATCTTATATACTAAAAGCTTAAGTTGTCTTATAAATGCAAAGTTGCTCACAATAAATGTTTCATGAATTGAAAGTGAAATGTGGAAGCTTCATGTGTTAGTACATTGATTTAATACTCATGCATAAGGGTAAGTACATAGGAATCGTGCACAAAAGTTTGTACGCTACAACATGTTTCATGCCATCTCTAAACCTCAAAGAATACAAACCAAAAATGCCATGAATGCATAAATTAAACACACCAATTAGTGGTTAGTCTTTTTACCTTCCTTTCCATGAGTTACAAATATTTTATCAACTATATAATGTGTTAAAAATCACACACAACAAACCACAACTTCCTCCACACCGCGTGCATATTGGGCTACAACTTATTATGGTGGTAAAGTAAGCATCATATCGTCTTACTTATTTAGCATATTGATTTATATTATTTTATGTAAATTTCACGTGTGTATTTTGTGTGTAACAATGTAGGACATAAAGATGATAGCTTAGGAGATTTGGTAGTAACATCATCTTCTCTAATGGTTTAAGAGATCCTACACATCGTTGTCTTATCAATTAAGTGGAACATGCACGAACATTTTTACTTTGATCGAAAATGCAATATATTGATTAACTGTATTTAAGTTACTAACGATCAACTATATCTATTTTTTTTTGTAGCGCATCAAGAAGCATTAAAGAAAGAGATCGAGAAGTCACAAAAATTGTGTCAAGAATAAAACATGCAAAAGGCCAATGAACAACAACGACAAAGACAACAACAACAACAACAACAACAATAACAACAAGAAGATCAACGCCACGGCCACCGGTGGGATGAATACTTAGCATTCATATTAATAGTAAGTTACAAATTAAACATGCAATATTTTACTTCATGTAATACCGATAAATGGGCTAATACTATTGATTCGTTAGCAAGTAAGTTTATTGAAAATAATGTGACGAGCATTCAATTTTTAGTCAATAATTATTACTACACTTTGTTGGTGCATTTTAATATTTTTGCTCTTAATGTAGTTTTTTGCCTTGCGTTGTGTTAATGTCACTTTCTTAATTAAACGTCTTGTAATATTGCGTGACTTTGATATTTGATATGACAGTGTAAATTATGTCGATGTTACATATTGCAAATGGTAGTATATAATAAAAATATAATAAAAATATCTTCACACTATCATCATAACAATGAGAATCATCTAAATCGAAGAAGTATATAAAGGAGAAGAAAATTGTATTTCAAATGTTATCCTACACCTATCACGAGGTAAGCATTATTCATTTGAGTTTGAGATCATGTGATTCATGTCGTCATACTGAAAATACTTAGAATGAATTACTAATGAATGCTCCAAATTCGATATTATTGTTTATGGGGAAATATAAATAATGCATTAACTAAAAAATAATTTATGTAACTTACTCACATTAAATGATTACATATGAAAAGCCTCATTGAAATATAACATTTTGCAAAAAACCTCTTCACATTAAAGAAAGAGATCGACAAGTCACGAAAATTGTGTCAAGAACAAAACATGAAAAATGCCAATGAACAACAACGACAAAGACAACAACAAGAACAACGCCACGGCCACCGGTGTCAAATAGATGAATACTTAGCATTCATATTAATAGTACGTTACAAATTAAACATGCAATATTTTACTATACGAATTATAATTTATTATACGAATTATAATTTATACTCTTGAATATACTAATCACTTTAATGTTTTATGTTTTTATAGTTTTGTTAAAAAGGAAATTTGTTTTATAGTTCGCTTTTAATAATGTAATTTATTTGAATAACGAATTCCGTCTTTCACAAAAAAATAAGAGTTTCAAACATGAACCAAAAATTAGTCCTGAACATTACAAAAAAACAATTAGATCCAACCTGTGTGCATCGCATGGGTCCTGAGGCAGTCCAAACCTATGTGCATTGCACGTGGATGAATATAAAAGGTCTCCAACATTAATGTCATCGCTTTATATTTAAAATAATTTATGTAAATTATACATATTAAAAAATTACATGTGAAGAGACTCTTTTCAATGTAACATCTTGAAAAAAATCTCTTCACATATACTCTTTTAATATCAATAAACTATTTTAAATGTGTGTCATGCTTAGAAACGTGATACCATCACAACTTAGATATATAATGATGAAAATAAGTTCTGAAGATTACGATATAAAAACTTATATACAGCCCATGTGCAACTCAATAAAGTATTCTAAGTATGTATAAAGCTTAGCAATGTGTGACACCATGAAAACTTAAATATAAAATGACGAAAATAAATGCCGAATATTACGCTATGAAACCTTCTATATAGCCCATGTGCATCGCACGTATTTTAAATCTATGAAAACTTCTATACAGCATATGTGCATCGCACAGGCATTGTTGACTATCATAAGAAATAGTTATAACTTAGCCCAATGTATTAATATTAGTTAGTTCGAATAATAAATGATAGAGTCAATACCAAAATAAATAGACAAAAATATTACGTAAAAAATACATCTTAAAATATTACATGTCAATAAACTATTTTAAATACGTATCATGCTTACAAAATGTATGCTACCATGACAACTTATATATATAATGACAAAAATACGTCCCGATGACGAAAATAAATGACGGATCCATGATCAAAATGACGAAAATTAGTGTTGAATAATAATAATTTAAATATATAATACCATCATATACAACCCGGGGCATCGCCCGGGTCTGAATGACTCGTATAATAAAAGACTAAGTAGTCTTATAAATGCAAAGGGGTGTTAATTAATGTTTCATGAATTGATTTTACTATTTTGAGGCTTCATGTGTAAGTACATTGGTTTAGGTTGCATGCTTAAGTGGTAAGTACATAACCTCAAAGAATACAAACCAAAAATGCCATGAATGCATAAATTAAACACACCAATTAGTGGTTAGTCTTTTTACCTTCCCGTCCATGAGTTACAAATATTTTATCAACTATATAATGTTTCAAAAATCACACACAACAAACCACAACTTCCTCCACACCGCGTGCACATTGGGCTACAACTTATTATGGTAGTAAAGTAAGCGTCATATCGTCTTACTTATTTAGCATATTGATTTATATTGTTTTATGTAAATTTCACGTGTGTTTTGTGTATGTAACAATGTAGGATATAAAGATGGTTCTTGTAACACCTCCAACTCAAATACGGCAGCTATCATGCTGGGGGTATTACGCAAATAGAAACCAAGCACATTTATAGCTAACGACCACAACACGGGACGTTTATAAATGTTGCAAAACATATCATTCGAATTACAAACCACTCAGAGTACAAGGACTCTTAAGTCAAAGTAGCAGCGGAAAAAGTAATTAGAGTTTGCAGCGGAAAATAAACAAAGTTTAGTAGCGGAAGTAACAAAAGACACAAAAAGGTTTTACGAATGACATGCAAATAAAGATAGAAAAGTAGTAAAGCTGCCTTGACAGAAATGCCTCTTCAGCCTTAGCCACTCCACCAAGCCCAAAATACCATACTCCAAAGCTAATTGTTAATATCATTAGTACCTGAAATATATGCTTAAAAGTCAACACAAAGGTTGAGTGAATCCATAGGTTTAAAGGAAAGAAATTGATCACAATATTCCAACAAGAGACGAAATGAAAACCATGATAGATAGTTCGGCTTTACCCAGGGTTTTTCCCAAAATAGATGTTAGAAACATATAAGTTTGAAAGCTTTTAAGTTGCATAAACCGTTTAGGTTTAATAAAAGGTTTCACGAAATTTGGCAATAACCCTACCTTTATGTACAACATTTCTCGAGTCAACGACTCGTTAGTTAAAACTTAATTAATGTCAAGTCACCTATTTATTACTAACGTCACAACATATAATATTATTTGGACCACATTATTCCCGTAAATATTAGTTGTTAGATTTCCGACCATCTTTGTAGTTTTTCGTAACCAAAGGTCCATAAGGCTCCAAATAACCAATACCGTAATCCAATATGTCCAATCTTGTCCACCAAATATAACATCGCAGTAATATAACAATCCGGATTCAAGTCCAGGTTGGTAACAATCTTCTTAAACTGTAATTAAACCTTTAGTTTTATTGTTACATAATTATAGCCGTGTTTATATTATTCGTTACGTGTTAAATTATCCCATGTAAAAATAAATGCCGAAACCATCACTAAACAAATGAGAACGCGAGAATAAGAAGTAATCAATACTTGCCGTGACTCACCCGAGTCACGGCTCGACTCTAGTCAAGCTTGCTTAGCTATCCGACCACAAGAAGACCAAAACCAACCATAACTAATACCTTGCCGTGACTTCAAGAGTCACCGGCTAAACCTATGGGGTTTTTTTATCTCACACACAGCAGTAACAAAACCATAACAAAAAAGAAGGCAACACTACTCGATTCAATTCCAAATCTAATCCGAGCCTCACTAACCCCAAATCCAAACGCAATGCCACAACAAAATCTAGATCCTAACTCTAATTATAAACCTTAGCCTCGCCGTGGTCACGACTTGGCTAGCCGTGTGGCCTGCGAGGACACAACAACCAAACGGAACCCATATAGAATCCAACAACAAATATAATACGTTACCATCATCATCAAAAAGTCAAACCAACAATAACCTAGCCAAATGCCTCACCAGTCACTCGAGTTGACTCGGTGAGTCGGATCCGAGTCGCGAATAAACAAGATAGACCACCGGCGATTTACATGCCTTAAAACCATTAAATAAAAGTTTTTCATGGAAGATTTAATGATAAAATCGGTTTTATTAAAGATTTAGTAGTTTAGGTTTATGAAAAACATCTCGTTAAAATCATAAATGGTGCGCGTGAAGGTGTTATACCGTCGGGAGAAACAATCCTGAGGTGTGGTGGTGGTCTCGTGGTCCGTTTGCAGTCGAAGGGTTGCGCGTGCGGCGTTGTGGGAGGGGAGCCGAGAGCTTCACAAGCTCCAGAAAATGATAAGGAAGGCCCGATCTATCGATTCGCTAAGAAAAGGTTCGTCGGAAAAATATTTCGGTGGTGGTCGCCGGATCTGCTGGTGTATTACGGATATTATAATGAGTTTTTCCGGTGAAGTGGTTGAGAGAGAAAGAGAAGACGAGATATATTTGTGTGTGTGTCTGTTTTAATGAAATAAATAAATAATTTAGGGTTTATATATGAAAAAGTCCAAGGTAGGTTGTGAATAAAAAGGAAGTGTAAGGGTAGGAGTTGTAAAAATAACTCAAGGGACCCCCCGAATCTGCCATGTAAATTTTTTTTTTTTTTTTTTTTTTTTTTTTTAATTCTCGCGTAACGCTTCGGGGCTGCAAACGACATAGCAAACGGACTCGAAAATTACGAAAACCTTGCGCCATCGTTCACACAAATCATTTTTCCAATAAAATCCAAGTATAAACT